>JAUMTR010000007.1:17095319-17113436 GCA_032270685.1 Microctenopoma stevenorrisi | reverse complement strand
TGGGAGCTGGTTCCACAGGAGAGGAGCTTAATAGCTGAAAGCTCTGCCTCCCATTCTACATTTAGAAACTCTAGGAAGGTACTCAGGCATGTGTTACATATTATTTTGCATGTATTGTGTTAGTAATGTCTTAAAATGACACGATGGTTCATGGGTTGATCTGAAGAACAGACAGGAAGTCCTCTCTGCATGCAGAGAAAGTTTATACACGATCCACACACTAACACACAAATCCAGACAGAGGCTATTTTGGCAGTCAGCCCCTCTTAAAGCTGTAATCCATAGTGATTGAACTGTGACATCCGAGTTAAAGCTTTACAGATGACAGTGCTGAGCTCTGCCTCTCATTTAGCTGGTGTTCATTCATCAGCTATTCCTCCTGCAACAAACAAAAAAAAGAAGAGGACGGGCAACTTCAGACTTGCAGGTTTGGTGAAGCTGCGTGTGTCCTTCGAGTGGAAAAAACACTGAGATTAAATCTTGGATAGTCAGGAATAGATAGTACTCCCCAGAAACACCAGTACGTGTGACATCTGTGCTGCTTTGTGATATTAATGATGACTTATAAAACAGATATTCTGATTGGCTGAGCTGAAGCCGTTGTTAAATGCCCAATAAAGGCACACCTGCGACCACGTAAATGTTCATTTAAATGTTAATGTGCCAAGAGTGGATCACTGCTCCCTCCGTGATCGGAGCTAAACTGCTGGATTGAAGGATTCACTTATTACAGTTTAGTATTTTTGTGTTACTGCATGTTTTGTTGAGGAAATAACAGCCAGCACGGTGTCATGCGTCACACCTCCAACTCTGCCTCTCCAGCTTTCACTGCAAGTAGTGTCGCATTAACAGTGAAAAGACGGACTGTGGTTGCATTTCTAGTGGGGTCGGTTGATTTTGTTTTCAGTTCCTGCTTTTCTGTGCTTGTGCTGAAATTCTGGGTGACTGGAGCTCAAGCAATCATTCCAAGGGTGCACAAAGTCTGTCTTCTTCTCAGCGTCTGTGGTGCAGAGCTGCAAAGTGTCCACTGTTGACATCACTGATTAGAGGTTTGGCTCTCTGGACTGCCGGCTTTGGGGGAGAGCTGTGCACCACCTCCTCCTCAATTACATCAAAAAACAGAGCAGAGGAGGAGAGTGAGGGGAGAGGAGACCGAAGGAGCAGAAAATTAAAGAATAAGCCACGAGAGGCCAGAGTAATTCCAGAAGAAACGCCTTTGTCTTTTTAAAATGCTGTTAGCTGATTTAACATCGGAGCAAAGCAAGCTGTCGAGTGGGTTATTGCTTCTTTTATTGCTTGTATAAAATAGTCTTAGCACCAAGTGTAATAAAAAGGGCTCCTGTATTATAAATGATTAAGTTTGAATCCACAAACTTTTTTATGTACGCACAGTGCATCAGCCTCCAAGATTTGGAGACATCATGTTCATGAGATGTGATCTGAGCTTCACCAAAGTCACAGATAGCAACAAACCCAATTACAACACCACATTATTAGGTTGATTTTATCCTGAAACATTCTGTATTGATGCTAGTACTGGGTGCGGACAGGTTGCCCAGCGTCTCCGGCTTCTACTGATTATAATTCCATGTGTTTTCAGGTGGATTTAAAAATAATAATACACTGAAGTCACTTCACTACTAGTGTCAGACTCGTGAGTTCACTGTGTGTTAGATTTGCTATCACTGCCTAATAAAACAGCGTGGTAGACAGGTGATGAGCTGCAGCATGGTGTGAAACTACTGAATGCATCAGAAATATGTTCCCCCGACATGAAAAGCGCACATGAAGCAGACGGAAGCGAGTACAGTCAGAGGTCTGACAGGGAAATTGCAAAGTCAGAGTGTGGAGCCTGAGCTGCTGGATCAAAGTGTGTGTTTACCTTCAACTCCACTGACCTGACTTAAATCTCAACACATGCCACGGAGGTTTTCACCGTCAGGAAATTTTCATTTCAATTCACAGGTTAAACTTCTGAGACTCCATAAAGTTGGTCTCTTCGTCATCCTCCTCCTCCTCAGCCAAAGACTTACAGTTGTCTAACTTTAATGGAGTAAGTTTGACTTCTTTAACATGATTGACTTTTGGACTGATAGTCAGACACAACAACCAACTGAAAAGTCAGCGTGACCTGTGAAAACAATCAGCAAAGAGACACAAGAACCGCTGTAGTCGACTCGATTATCCAGAGAATAAAGTAGCAGTAATAAAGTTAAAGTACCGGTCACACTGACAAATAGCAGCAGAGAACCGCAGTGAAAAAAACGTGAGAGGACTCCAGAAATTCAAAATGAGAAAGAAAAACTAAATTGTTGAGTAAATGTACGACTACAACAAAACTGTACAAACACAATCTGCTACTGGGGATAACATGACGCCCAAAATGCACAGAACTGCGACTAAATGGACCTCATGGTGAAATTAATTTGCTAAATGTCAAACAACCATATGGTGTTATTGTTATTGCTGCTATTACCACAAATTTCTACTGGCTAGGTAGAGGAATTTCACATTAGAAATTAAGAGAAGGAAAAAATCTAGAAATCTACAAAGAAACATATTAGATATTTTCTGCTTCAGTTTTGATGTATAATCTTCATAAAATGATGAAGATTCCTCATCTATTTGCAATAAAAATGTATTTGTGGAAGCATTTTTTGTATCACTACTCATTTTCTTCACCCTGCGCTGCTTAAATTTGTTCTTTTGAGAGACAAATAGTCATAAAACTAGAAAAATAAACATTCTGAAACAGTAAAATCTTGTTGACAGATTTATTATTATTTTTAAAGAAATGATTCTGTTCACATTCTGCATCTCAGTTCTTTTACAGTGTTTGTGCCACACTGGGTAATATCTTAATATCTCCCTTCATTACTATGAACTACTACTAATACTACTATCACACACACACACACGACAGTAACTGTAAGTAACGGGTTAACTACATTTCTGTCTACCCTCTGAAATCATTTTGTTTGAGTTTTTATGTGTGGAATTATATTTTCATTCACCCGTATCTAAGACCATCACCTTGGAACCAGCTCCCTTGCTCTCGAAACTTTTTTCCACTGATATAAATAAAGTTTTTTTTAAATCTTGAATGTGAAAATATCTCTAATGGGGGCTTCTGAGGACAAGTGGGACCAAAAAGTTTTACTTTATAAACACGCAATCATTTCAGATTAAAATAGAAAAAAGTATCAGCTTAGTTTTATTTTCACCGTTTTTTTCTTCCAGGGCTGTGAAGGTCAATGCGTCATGATTTGATAAAAGTTTCATAGCCTTAATTTCCATGGTAACCGATAATTGTTCTGTAGAACAACCATCGTCTGTGTACGACCTGGATCTCCCCTAACCAATTTAAATCAAATAAACTATGAAATTGGTTTACAGAGAAGTTAAAAACTAATTAAACTAAAATAGACGCTGAAGTGCAAACGACTTTCTGAGCAGTTCAATAAATGTAATTGTCTAAATCAAATTTCCATCAAACAACACTTTTCATTCATATTTCCAGCTCTGCGGTGGCAGTGGTTCTCTACCTGTATCAGCACAGCTGCAGTGTTTGTTGCTGGTTATGAATAACCTCATGATGAAGTCTGGGCAGGATGAGGAGGAAGAAAAAAAGATTTCTCTCGCACTTTGCAAAAGCTTCTAACACGATTCAGCCAATCAGAGCTGAGAGCCACAACCGACCGCTATATCAGAGAGAGTTAATGGCACAGGGAAGATAAAGGACGAAGTACTACAAGGCATGAAGAGGAGAAGACATTACAGTAAGTGGAAGGAGAGAGACGCTGGAGGAAAGGGGAAAATAGTGAAGATGGAGGAAGGAAACGGAGGAAAGAGGAAGAGGAGGAAACGGAGCGTGAGATGTTCTGCTGTCTCCACCAGCACCAGCAGATGCTGAGGAGTCCAAAAGCACACACAGCAAAACTCTCACAGTCCACTGCCAGATAAATAGCATCACACACACACACACACACACACACACACACACACACACACACACACACTTGAAACTAAATAAATAGCTTTATACTCAGCAACAGCCAAAGTGGGTCAGACATCAAAGTAGCCACTCGAAAAGCTGCTAGAGCTGCTGACACACACACACACACATACTTGCTTACTCCAAATTGCTACTTGAACTGTCTACACACTCACATACAAACACATGTACAGACGCACAGTTGTGCTTACTCCACACACACACAGACAGAAATTACCATGTTCTCCTCCTCTCTGCCCCCCCCACACTCTCTCTTCTCTCCTCGTGTCTCTTCTCCACACACACCCACGCAGAGACTCACACACACAACCTCTTGCGTCTTGTAAATTGCAGCGAGCGGTGCCATGGCTGACCAAATAACAGCAATCAGGAAGTCTGAGTGCTGAGGGACAAAGGCTTTCGGCCACTTTAGATAGATACACACACTCGAGTCTACACATTTAGCAAGGACAGGTCAAGTACAGTACAAGACAGAGGTACAGTATCAGCTCTTTAAGTGTTTCTTTATAGCAACCTTGAATCAAATGGCTGTAATGTAAAAAGATCCACTTGTGGGGAGAATCTGCACCTCTGCTGAACTTCGCTGTTTACGTTTTAAGGCGAACCGTGAATGCACAGTTCGGCCTCACTGCTCTCATCAACCTCATTTCCAGCAGCAGCAGGCAGCTGTTTTTCCTCCGACAAGCTCAAATAAATCCACTGCACAGCACCCGCACAACAAAGAGACACAGGGAGAGCCGAGCTGGTGAAGGACGCACAGCTTTCAGAGCCTCATATTTCCATCATGGGCTGGTTGAGGCTAAAACCAGAGAGAAAAGGAAAATCAAAGATTGCGCTACAACTTCCAAAATCCATGTTGCAGCAATTGCAGCATTTCTGACAATCACCGCAGGCAGCTCGTGCATGTTCACACGTTAGTCTAATGTCCAACAGTGCAAACTGAAGAAGGTCCGGACAACTGATGACATGTCCAACACGCTGGACAAGTCATGTGACTTTTAGTCACAAATACATTTCAGAGATTTATAGACGAGCAGCAACTCCGCTCCAGAAGGACTCCACTGTGAGACACACTAAAGCCAGTGGAGACACCTGGGAATTGGTGTTTAATTTCCTTTTGTTAGGACTGTGGCAGCATCATTGTGGAGAAGCTGAGTGATGGTGAAGCAGCTGACTTTCTGTTTTTTTTGTTTTGGTCTGTAGGAAACGAGAGAAGCATGTTAACCCAACAAACTTAAGATTTTAGATGTGTGGTTTAATCTATCCGGGAAAACATCTGTGTGACTTCTTGTTGTCAGAAACTGGCGCGTGAGGAAACAGAGAGCGCCACTGACGTGCTGTATTTATCGCAGTCATTTAAATCCTTCACTGCAACACATTAATCATGTAAATATAAAATCATAACACACGGCTCTCTGTGATTAACCAGCATCACATACATAAACATCAGCTCATCCCTAAACTGCACTCCTTTTTGCACATTTAAGAAGATATGTTTTTACTGAAGTCAAACTGTGAGTCTACATTTAGCTCTAGCAAGCGCAGGCATCCCATAACACAAACAGGGAGTGATTTATTGCAGCAGACAGCCAGTGTTTTCATTGTCAGGAGGTTGGTAATGGCGGCCAATTGAAGAGTGAAAGAAACATTGTGTTGCTTTGAGTGTGGAAACTATAGCGAGGAGCGCTGTGGGAATGCGCTGTTCTTTTCTGTCACTCTCCTCAAACAGCCCGGATGCCAATCCAAAGCCCAGCACACCTCCACAGGATCTGGACTCAGTCTTACCTCCCATACGAGACGCACGCACCCTCTGCTAACTGTGTTTCGCAAAATCAAGGTTCATTTTACTCTTTAATCAGATTTTCAGAAGGATTTGAGTCACATGCATGGGTGGAATGGTAAAGTACAAATTACTGCAGTTGAATGCTGTGTTTGCACCTGTAAGTTTCGTTTGTAGAAGCAGTAATTAGGAATTCTGCCCACAATCAGTCCGATCTGTGATCATGTTTTTTTTATTTAAGATTTATTTATGCTAAGAAGGTGGTTTTTGTGACGATAGTTTCCACCCCCCATGCTTCAAAGCGTGTGCTGACTTCTTATCACAAACCCTGGAAATCACCTGAGCCATAAGCCGAGGCTTCCACCCTTTTACCTTCCGGTGGTCTGCGGGGCAAACGAGTCGCACTCAGGCGTGAACACACTGTATGACAACTCAATGAATAAAATAGCTGCAGTAATGATTCGGGTGAGGTGGCTGCTGCACTCCACTAGTTGTGAAGTTTTATTACTGTGAGTTTTAGCCCAAGCAGGAAAATCTACAGTCAGGACATGTTTAAAGCTGCAACATTTCAGGCTGGCATGGGACTGAAAGGGACAGAGAGTGTAGTCGTTAAACTGTATGAAAATTATTGTTGCACATATGGATATTTCCTTGGTTTCAAGTTTAAAGAAGCCATTTTTGTTTTAGTGAATTTTTGACTCTTGTTCTGTTTCAGTAACTTATTGTCCTTTGTTTTATTATTTAATCGCGGTGTGACAGGTTAATGTGAGTGTCATGGTGGTCTGGTGATTGGGCTCAACGTGTGGAGAGGTGCTGCCAAAGTGCCCGATGACCTGACTCAGGGAACACCACTTGCAGCAGAGCGGAGATGTTCTAAAGCTCTCAGCTTCACCTTTCTAACCAACACTGGTTAGAAGAAGCGGTTTTATTGGAAAAATGATGGTTGTAGCAGAGAAGAGTGAGGCGGTCGAACAGAATGCACCAATTATTTATCTTATACTAGCGTTAGCTTGCATAGAAGATTTCAGTCAAATTAAAAACAACCAATTGGTGTTTTTAATGTGACCATACACACTGTATGCAGCATTTTGTTACAGTCACATTTGTTCTGGTTACTGCAGTGAACAAGATAAAACAGTAAAGTTTTTTAGCTGACTACCTAAACAGATGGAAAAGATGTGCTAGCGAAATCAGTCTCTATTCACTGATGTCTGATGAAAGGTTTTCAAAGACAGATGCATATCCCTTCAGTAATCATTCCAGAACCTGTGCAGAAAACCTCTGTTTCATTTAGTGCGACTGATGTGACACAACATGTAAGCATGTATATCATAAAATCATCATTTTATTTACCGGACAGCACAGTGGACGCAGAGCATTAAAACAGACCTCCTCCAACTCTACAGGTTTTCTGACTAGTCCTCGCGTGTTGGAGATTTGGATTTTATCAGAGTGTGTTGGATTTAACTACTGTTTCGATATGAAAGCGCACACGCAGCTTGAGTAGCTGTTGCTCTGACTCATTGTCACCTCTGTGACAGTCTCAGCCGAAGCCGAACGTTAGTCTTGTAGTATTAGCATTTGCTGCACAGCTGTTGTATTGTTGTGTTAGACATTAGACTGAACCGCTATTCGCATTATTGTGTCCACCTCCCTGAAGCAGCGCCCCCCCTGCTGTTCAATGCTATTGAGGCAGTAATTGCACAATCTCACTTTGCTTTACACTCTGTGCACAACCTTATATCACCCCAGCATGTGCTCTCTGTGCCATTTTACAGCCTGAGGAATTATGCATAATGTTCTGTAACTCTTACAACTCGCTCAAGAAGTTTGTGCAACTTTGTGCTTTCATCAGCAGGGTTCAAAACTGGACACTCTGTCCAGCGCTGCAGCATGAGGCGCTCGTACGCAAGCCTCTCACGCGCCGTGGAGCCCTGATTTCGCATGCCCTGCTAAAATGATTACTCAGCAAATATATCATTTCTGTAAATTATTTATGTACGTTCTATTTTAAGTTACCATCAATTGGATGCTATCGCTCCCATTTTGCCTCCTCTGAAAATATTTAGTGCTGATCTAATGTCCTCGACACGAATTCCTGTTATTTCTACAATGAATTCAGACAAATTTCCTCCAAACTGGAGCGACTCCTTTCTCCCCCTGCTCCATCTGTCTCCTTCTACGACTCCTCCTATCCTCTCCTATTTTCTCTGTGGTCGCCTTCTGCTCGCTTGCAACTGCTTGAACCCTGACCGACATTGTCCTAGTGTTGTCATGGCGACAATATGGAGAAGTCTAACTGTTGCTAATTGATGCCCAACATATAATTTTCTTCTAGCTTTGTTGCCGTTTCGCTCAGTGAAGAGTCTCTGCTGGGTGTGCCGCAGCCCCTGCGCCACTTTCTTTGTACTAATGTTCTCACAGTGATGCTGCACTTCAGGGATGAGGACAGGCTCGAGTCTGCGCTGACAGAAATCAATGCCTAATGAGCCATGAAGATTTTTTTTTATGCCTTTTCGGTGTTAATTTTCTTTTGCAACTTGTGTCTCTGCCGCCGTTAAAAAAAGCTCCAGCAACTTAGCAGAGACTGCGGTAATGTCTGCATTGTTCAGGTCTCAACTTCATGTGTTTGGACAAAATGCAGAAGAATACATGTGAAGAAATCAGACAACAAGACTGAAACTAGATGGATGGCTTGTGTTCTAGTGGCCATTTTACAACATCTATTTATCTATTATTTTATTTCCATTTCCAATAATGAAATATAGACAATAATAATAATAACAACATATAAATCATCCTGGATAGCTCAGTTCAGACCTCAAACCGTGGACCTGCTGTCACCACAGCTGTCCTCAGACGTTGTGTCACATCATATCATTCTTTATGCGCAAACACTTGTGTAAATGTGTCAGCGAATTTCTATCAGTATCAGAGAGTATCAGTGACTTAGCGACACGATGTGGTTCTCTAGCGTTCAGAATGACACAAGCCCACTATGTGATAACAAGAGTTGCCTGTGAGCCTCTGATAGCGATTTGTGGCTAAAAATTGAGGTAAGTGCTTCCTAGAAATCCAAGTACGTTGATTTGCACCACAGATTTTTTTATTCAAACAGTTTGCACTGTGTGTCAGCTGTGTCTCCTTCTACACACAAACACAGTCAGAAAGCACAAAGACACTCAGCACTAGCTTCTTGTAAGTCGCTTTGGAGAAGTGAAGTATATAGACAGAGGGACAAATGACCTTTATAAACATTTAGACTGGATCCTTTTAAAACCTTTTTGTTTCCATGACAAAAACAAACAAAAACATTCATTCCAAAAGTTCCTTGTCTCACCATAAAAAACACACAAAAAAGCTTCATTTTAAACAAATACTCAAAAATCATTCAGCGAGGAATCGATCAAAGAACAGGCAGGGGTGTAGACTCCTCCGGTGACAGTTGCCTCAACAGAGTACAATGCTGCCACATTTGTTTTAGGTAATGCACACAACTCTCACTTCTCCTGACAACAAACACAAAGAGCACAAAAGCATAAGTCCCGCTGCTATTCTGCTGCAGACCTAAAGCTAAAAGCAACAAGTTCACTCTGGACGTTTGTCAAAGTAGTGTGGAAAATGAAAAGTAAAATAGTCAGAGGCAGGCTGAGGAACAATCACACTTTTTTATCACACTCACTTAAAGCCTGGTTTCTATAGTGATATGAACGTCAACGTGCACTTACATATAACATTTAACAAGTAAACACAGAAAAGTGCAGCGTTATGAAGTGAGATCTAATTTGTTTTCTTATCACACTTTCAGGTATCTCCTCCTGTCAGCTGCACTGTAAAAGGACAGAAAACGATAAGTTTCTAACGCTGGGGAGTGAGCACTAAGCTGACTGATAGCACGACTCATCTGGTCTTTGAATGTGCTTGAATTCGCAGAGAGAATCTTGTGCACAAAACTGAACCAGACCCAGAATGGCAGCACATCAGATTTCTGCCTCACATGCACCAAACCAGTGCTCTTTCCATGGCAACCGTATCAGTGGCTGTTTGGCAGCCGCCTGCGGTGCACCGACCAAATGACAAATCAGCCGGGTTGATTCCATCACACTTCTGCTGAGATGCCTTTCATTCCTGGGTGAATGAAAATGTGTTCTGTGCATCTGTCCACTAAGATGTGTCTGCTGAGGATCAAGATAGATGTGTGCATCTAAAACCAGAATGCTGTGGGACTGCTCGATAAAAACAGTGTGGGTTTTTACTTCTACTCTGACGGGAAGGACAAAGGATGGATTACACAAACTAAAAGCATCTCTGTCCTTCCAACATGACAGCAACTAAAGATGCACATTTGCAATGGTGCTGGAAGAAACAGTGTAGTCTTACAAGAAACGTTTCCTTTCTAAGGGAGAGTACAGTTTTATTATTCACAAAATGTTCAATGCAGCAGCTTTAATCAATATTTTAATAACAACATGAAATGAAAACATTAAATTATCAGTATCAGTTGCTGTACAACTATGGGCACAATTTCATTTAAGAAAATTACTCAGAAATCATTCTGTAAGTGCAAATGTCAAATGTAGGTTATTAAGCAACAGTTATGAGCTGATGCAAGGAGTCTCTCTTTTTATAGGTAATTCGTTGTTAGCATGTTTGTCGGACATGTTAGAGTTTGTCAGAAATTTCAGTCATTATTAATTATTCAAAGTTGAATTATCGGAGTGACTAGTTGGTGAACACAGTAAAGCATTTCACTAAAGACTCAAATATTTACTTCTTAAATCCATAAAACTTTATTGATCCTCCAAAAGGGGAATTTTACGACAGTAAAACTAAGAAAGACTAATCAAATCATCAATAACATCAAAAACGTTTGAACCTACATGCTTCTTCTTAACATCAGAGTAAGCTACAGTAAATGCCTTTAACCATTTCAGTGTTTTACAGTGTGGCTGTAAAGAACATTACAAACAACACACACACACGCAAAGATAAAGGTCCAGGGTGTATTCATCCCGATTTAGTTCACACACCCAAATGCCGGGAATGTTCTAGCATTTATTTTCAGCTTGCAGGTCAGCACGGTCTGTGTTTTTTACTAAGCATTACAGAGCCTGCAGTCATTATGTGTGGTACTTCTCACATCAAACAATTAATCATGGATCGAACAAGCACAAGATAAAATGAATCATCACTGTGGATGAAACTGGAATAATACAGAACATATCCAAACACACAACCAGTATATACACACAATATATCAAGTACTGTGCCGCATTGTAAATTCCGGCCTATGAAGGCGTGTGGGACTCTGCATACAGCTCCCCGAGATGAGTTCAGGGTTCTAGTGCATGTCTGAAAACGATTCACTATTTTCTGTAATATGAATAAATAAATAATCAAATAACGCTGCATAGATTCTTGCAGTGCTCATGAAAATGATGCTGATCAATTTTAGCACTGAAAAGCTAATTGATCACAGTACTGTCTGTGTTTCTGTGTGAACTGTTCAGCTGCAGTTCAGAGTTTGTTGCAGCGTCGGTGTCGACTCGTCTGAAATCGACCACTCAGCTCTAACTTGCTGTAAGTCTTCAGCCTCTGCTGGCTGACAATCACAGCAGCGGCTCATTAGCAGAGGAGCTGCTGATGTGAAACGACACCCAGACCGGCCTGTTGACTAGTAGGTGGGAAAGAAGCACTGAGGAGTGAATCGTTAGAACTGCAGCTGATGGACTTTAAACCTGAACAAAAAGGCAGTGCTACACGTGTTTCTCTCCTGTTCACCGGTTAATTAGACCATATAAACCTGCAGGAGAAGAAGAAGACTGTCTCTTTAATTAAACGATAAAACAGGACGTACATGTTTAAAACGCTTCATTCAGTTTCAAATGAGCCTGTTAAATGTATCCCCATCATCCTGATACAGTGAGATTCATAATAAAAACCTACATGAAGACTAAATAATACACATGAAACATGATACTTTAATCGCATTTAATCTTCAATCGATTAGAAATGATAGATTATATTATAGATCAAGAATATCAGCTATCAGGCAGATTTGAACAGCAACATTACGTGTTAAGTAATGATAAAAATAATAATTATCCCCGCCCCCTGAGAACCATAAATGACAGTGAGCACCACTGTGTTTTCCAACCCTATTAACGAGCTTATCTTTACTGTCAAATAAACCATATGTTAGGTCTCAGGCTTAGTTCGGCACACACCGATCGCTTTACTTTTAGCTTTTAATAAATCAGAATACAAGCAAAAGTGCAATAAATGTATGTGATATATTAGCTCTTTTATAACAGTTCTACCGAAAATGCTGTAGAAACTAAAATCTGCTGATTTACACAGAAAAGACTTTCGGTGTTTTAACTGATCAGCTTTATTTAGAGCTGATGCCTGGAACACACTCAGACAAACGTGTGTCTCATCACATTTGCTTTTTATAGATGGTAATTTGGTGCCATGAACCCACCTTGAATAAAGTAAAAGGAGCTAAAGCGATGCAGTGATCATCATACGCTGACTGTTGTGACCAGCTGCCTAAAACTAACATTTTCTAATAAATAACTAAACACAGTTTTGATTCATAAAACTTAATTAAAATGCTGAAGTTCATTTCAGGGTTTATTTATTTTTCTAAACTGCTAAAGCATGTGGATATTACTGCTTCTATTTAACACCTGTGACCTCTGTGTTTGTGTTTCCTTGATGAAAATCACCTCTAGGACAGAAATTATTTTCAGTCTTTTCCACTGGGAGTGTTTCATTTTTCTTTTCGACCTGACATCTGCACATAGCAGCCCATGGATGCCCTATAGTCCTGCGAGCAGCTGACTCAAAACAAAGGCTAAATTACAAATAAGAGAAGTTAATTATTTTCTGCATAAAAGCACTTTCTTTTTACAAAATTCTCGCATTGTTGCCACCGAGTTGCGGGCGATGCTGACAGCGATAAGACTGTCTGCAGTGTTTTCAGCATTAACTCTTTGCAGCTGCAGAAATTTGCCTCACTTTGCAGCCAAATGCTGCCATGGCAACCGCAAGGGTTCAAATCCCACCTCCTCGACTCAATCTCCGCCCTTGCCTCTCGATCCAATCTTCCTTCCCAGTGAAACCATTATATTATCACTCCACAACCCCCTCAGGACTCATATCTTCGCCTCATCTCGCTCTCCCTCTCCCTCCCTCTCTGTCAATGTTTACAGAGTTTCTCAGAGACTCTCTCAGGTAATAGTGTCTTATTCCCAAAGCTCTGCACGATGCAGCCATGCACGTACACACGCACACATGTGCAGGCAGTGTAAAATGGCCATTCCATCTAAATGAGTGTTATTCAACTAACTGTTCCTGCTGACTGCTACAACTGCCTGTCTCTCTGTGTGTGTGTGTGTGTGTGTGTGTGTGTGCGTGCGTGCGCGCAGCTTCAATTCCCACCCTGTGTGTGTGTGCTTGTCCAAGCGGATGCATATATACTCTCCCTCATATGTGCATGTGTGTGTCCACTCAGGTGTGGCCCTCTGTACGTGTGTGTGTGTGTGTGTGTGTGTGTGTTGCTGTGATCGGTCACTGTCCCTGCAGGTAATCTCATGGTTGAGAAGAGAAAGAAAGAGAGAGAGAGAGATCAAAACGTGAAAAAGAAATATTTAGTGAAAGACAGATATACACATCCCTGCTGCAATATCTGAGGAGATCAAAAACCACTATGAATATGTATTTTTATAGATGTATGCATGTGCAGATGGCAGCAGACTGATACATTCTCTGTAATATTCACCTCTCTGCCTGCATTTACTTGCCTCTGTCCCTGCTTCCTTTTTACTGGTTTACTGTGTTTTACTGTCAGTGTTCCTCTGGATGTAAAATGACTACATTTATCGATACAGTGGCCAATATGTCTCATTTTAACGCACTTTTTATCCATTTTTATTGAGTGGCTAAAATATTATTGCTTAATATACTAAATGATGTAGAGATCTAATCATCATGCACGGGGCACATGACTGTTGTGCAGGTCAAACTATAACTATGGGGAATAATGTGCTGCTGTAACAGTCTGACACAAAGAGATATAAATGTATGTCAAACACACTACATATGATATTATGAGGTTTGCAAAGACAAAAAACACAATTATTTTAATGGACAAGTGGACGCAGCCGATTGTTTGATCCGCTTTGTCATTATCCAAACGTTTATCTCCTTATCAGTAATTTTGCATTAATTAATCAGACATTTTTGGAACCATTTAGCCATAGTCAGAGCATTAAAAGGAACACAAAGGTGGCTTAAAGAGGGAGTTATGTGAGAAATGTCAATTTGCACGATGGGTAATGAAGGATGCATGGATTAAAAAGATGATCCCTCAATTTTCAACATCGTCAGCACCACAAATCTGATACGTTAATTCACCATGTTCATATCAAACAATCTTGCCAGTGAAACAAAAGCCTCATTTTCAACCACACAGTATCGTCTCGACTCGTCTCACCAGGCCACGCAAGAGCGACATGTTGCGTAAGGGTGTTCATAGTTTTATATGCTGAAAATTCTTTTTATGTGACTGAAGTGATTCAATGAGTCACAGCAACAAGCAAGTTAACTGGAGCAATAGTAAACATCATCACTCGCACAGTCATCTCATTACTTCTGATACGAACAACCAGCTCCGACTTAAACTAAATGGAGATTCTCAACTCTCATTCAACTCTGAGTGTCTCTCTGTGAGAACCAGCGCACACACAGCTGTCCGATAAACATTTACCAGCCAACTCCAATTCCTATTACAGCCATGGAAAGTGTTGGAACTTCTGCTTCCAACACCTGCAATGTGGTGTAATTCTCCAAATGCAGCAGGGGGACATGCAAATTGATTCGCATACTCCCACATCTGCACACCTGTACGCATCCACATGTAAACAAAGACATTCTGCGCGTCACTGCAAACACACAGCCCATGTTCAAATGCCCACTTACACCTATATGAGAGATTCTCCCACATCAGTCACTGCACAGCGCAGAGAAGATGATGAGGGAAGCTTGTGAAAATGATATTTCAAGATGTTAAATATTTAACTCCTCAATAGTTTAACAGCTGCTGCTGGCAGATAGCAAAATCAAACATGCAATGTGGTTTGGGCTTGCTCACCAACACACACAGAGATATGACTAGATATGCCTCTTCTTTTTTACATGGAAAGAAATGAAGATTGTTTGCATCAATGAATATTCATGAATTAAAAAAAATACAGTGAGCCAGTCAGAATTTACCTGCACGGACACAAATCATTTTTGACTTTTTCCTTTGCTTTTCCTCAACCCTATAACTATTTGTCACCTCTATTCTCTCATTTTCTCCTTTCCTGTTTTTCTATTACAGTTTCTATCAAGTTGCACTAATGTAATTCTAAATGCACTGGTGCCTAAGCAAATGATTATACAGGCCAGAACCAGATGAGAACAGACAGTTTGATGGGCAACAAGTCAACCGTATTGAACATCAGCACGTCTGTGTCTATATTAAAACATGGCAGATGACAATTACTGTACAAGTAGCTAAAACTGTGACAGCTGTCAAAAACGACAGGATGAAGGTAAATTTTAGACATCGGGGAACATGACAAAACTCTCCTGCCAGCTGCATGATGAGCTGTGTGATGGCCTCACTGAGAGAGAGGTCTAACTTAATTACATAAGAAATTCTCTTTGATGTGCAGTTGTGACACGGTTCAAGTTTTTTTTTTTTTTAGCGTTGGCAGGGCCAGCAGGTAGCCGAGAGTCTGCAGCAGCGTGACCGGTGAAATCTGCATTAATTAAATGAGCTGCTGCTCAGTTGCCGTCTGCACTGCCAGCAACAAAACAGCTGATGAGCAGAACCTGATCACGGATCAATGGTCTCTGTAGTGAGGCGGGAACGGGCCCGGTACTCAGACTAAGCTGTGACTGACTTAATTCCAGTTACACGACTGATCAGTGTGACAGCCCCTGCAAGGACAAGAAAGGAAAAGTCAAGGGCAAGACCAAATACCCGCTGCACCGATAGATTAAAGAGCAGCCCCGCTGTATCTTGTAAGGTGGAAAAGCTTTGCTGCACTGACATCTGTAGGATGGACAGTATAAGTCTGTTAAACCACGTAAGACTACATCCAGGTGTGAACAGCAGTGCATCTTTACAGGATTGACTAGGAAACAAAGATTGTTTGGTTATTTGCCCGAATGATGTTCATCTCTATCTACTTCAAAATGACTGCTAATAGTACAGTGTGGTTTCTACCTATCTACAGATAAAGTACAAATCAAGATGATGATGAAATCGTCAGTCTCTGCCGCATTAACTGGTCACTTTTATTACACCTGCTCTTCATTGGTGCTGCAGCGTGGCACATGTTGCAGTATGATGTAACAACCCATATTATGAAAAAAGTCTTGTCTTCAGGATTTAGGCTACTGTAAACCAGAGTTAATGTGAACGGTGCGCATATAGTTTCAGATTTCCTTTTATTTACATTACCATGGTACCGCTAACTTGAATGTACAGCTCAACCAAGGGCGTAACTTTGGGTCTACCATTGGGGGAATTATACCCTCTCGCCTACACACATGCTTTTTCACTGTGTGTTTGTGTGTGTGTGCAGGCGTAAAATGATTAGTCTCTGAACTTGGGCAATACTGACCAATAGTTCATATCCCACTGGGATAGTGGCGGGCCGTGCATTTTCTACCTAGGCCAAAAATGAAATGGCCTTAACATAACCTCGGCATTAAAAAAGGTCTACAAAAACTCTGTTCAAGTTACGTACTAGTACTTCATTTAGAAAACTGACCGGACGGTCATGGTGTAATATGTGACCTATGTGGTTAAACCTGTTAGAAGGCTCTGACGGACCAAAGATCACACCCAATAAGGAGAACTAGACATCTGATTGTTTAAAAAGATGATCCCTCGATTTGACAATGAACACATGACAATCCACAAAACTGCAGATAAATGTATTTAAGTCATGTTGCATTTGCTGTGGCTGTTTCAAAATCAAAGCCTCCCATTGTTTTGCCAGTTGACAAACAAAATGAAATTCTTAGTTTCAGTAAGAATTTAACAGCCCAAATATATTTTAACCAACCATTATAAACTCAAATGCTAATATAAAAGCTATATAAAAGCATTTTTAAAATGTATATATCAATAATATAGATAAAATGCAGTCCATCCAGATGTGTAAACATTCCACATATCGGCCCATGTTTACCTTTCAAAAGTATTCCAAATGCATATTTTTATACAATATGTTTGTGTCTGTTTATGGTTCACCGTCTCCTTACAAGTCATTAAAGAGATGTCAACACAAAGTCACACGGACAAATGTTTTCTGGATGTCTCCTCTATGACACATAAGAAAAATAAAAGGTTAATTTAGGTTACTGAGAGCAAACTGCTTTAACATGAGTACAAGTCAGTAAGTCAGCAAGTAATATGGTTTGGAAAACATAATCTAATTTTGTAGACTTTTTGCATGTTTCTGTAAATGCACCTTGCCTGCTCAATTATAAATCTAAAAGCTTGTTTATTACAAAACAATATAAAAAAACTTTGTATCTGGATGAAAATGTAAAAAAAAAACAAAATTACATTTTATTTATCACAACATATTCTTATGTTTCCAACTTTTAGCACAACAATATATACCAGACCAGTCAGAGACCATACCATTAAAATCTCTATCACAACAACAATGCTATTATCATCTTTCTGTTTATATGTGTCTAGTCATAAAAACGTAGTTAAAACACACTCAACCTTGGTTTCGTACTGTAACCCCAGCTTAACGAGTATAGCATTCTATAGAATATAATACATTTTTCAATCTTCTTTTAAAATAATTTAATTTGGGGTGTTTAAATAAAAGCAAATACAGTTTGAAAATATGTGTGATATGCAACCTGTGGCATTGGCAGTATAATTGAATTCACTTTAATACTATTTTATTTGGATCGCACCAAATCAAAACATAAGACAGCCCAAGGCACTTTACAGTGAACAATTAAGGACTTTATGCAAATACATATATACATTATTTAATACTTAACTTTAAAGACGCTTTTATCCAAAGCGACTTACAAGGAGTGCATTTGCTATTGGAAAAACCAAAAACCAAAAAAGGTTGGTTCAGAGTCACATGAGTCATCTCAAACTATGAGCTTTATTAAAAATGAAAGTTTTAAGTCTTAAAGCTAGCGATGGTGTCTGCCTCCCAAACTGTAACTGGGAGCTGGTTCCACAGGAGAGGAGCTTGATAGCTGAAGGCTCTGCCTCCCA
>JAUMTR010000007.1:17076008-17090285 GCA_032270685.1 Microctenopoma stevenorrisi | reverse complement strand
CCGCTAGTTGCTGCAGCGCCGCTTTAACGCAGGCCTGAGGAGGGATGTAAACTCCGACCAGCACGTAGGAGGAGAACACGCGCGGTGAATAAAACGGTCTACAGTTGATGAATAAAGATTCTAAATTTGGGCTGCAGTATCTGTCGCAACTTAACAAGCGCTCCTGCGCGCTTACCTCTTCTGCGTCGTTTCCATGTCCCATAGACGACTGCTGCTCCTCCGATCAGGGCCTCAAAGTATTTCCCAGGGTCAGTTAAAAGTGGAAGAGTAACACTGAAGGTGTTACTCTGAGCACTCAGGCTGTCCTGTAGGGGGTGGGAGGTGTTGTCTATAATAACCAACAGGCCTCCTCTATACAGCTACAAGCATGAAAAATAGCCACAGACAAAGGCCAGAAAATTGTATCAGTGCAATGCAGCTGCACCGTTTGCTGGAGGTCAACGTACAGGGATAAAGTTCTTAAATCTGCCTGTTGATTTGATTTATTTATGGGAAAAAGGCAAAAATCTCAAAGTCACTACTTACACAGCTGAGTGTAACCCAAAATGGATGTGTCACCGGCTACTGCTGGGTTTGGGCAAAACTAAATACTGAAATCCCTTTGCAAATAAAAATGGGTTACATCATGTCAGGATTTCAGTTTGATTATCAGAGCAGGAATCTGAACCACTGTGAGAAGGCGAGAATGTAATATCTGCAATAAAAAAGTACATTTATTATAAGTTTCTTTTTATTATTTAGACATTTTTCATAAGCTGAAGAGAACTCTATTTCTTTTCTTTCCATGTTCTTGTACAACCTGTAACTCAGCTGCAGAGACGAGTGGCCTTGTTTTACAAGACAAAATGTTCCATTTCTCTTGTATTAAATTAAACAATGTTTACTGCCGATCGGCTGTAATTGAACAACAATCTCATGGTCACAGAGATGTTTGAACAAGGAGAACCGTTGAGTTGACTGGAACATACAGTATCAAACTTTGTTGTACACACACACACACAAGACAGAAATAATGAGCTGCAAATGTCGCCATCAATTCTCGCTGTTATGACTGTGATGAACTGGTTTTACTGTCCTTTATGTGAGTTGGGGCTTAGCCTACAGTTTCTGTCGGTGCGATCAGACCTGTGAAAGTGGAAACCTCTTAACATAATCAATACAACAGTGACAGTTCGAGTTTGCAGAGTTAATTGGGCTGCTTAATCGTTTCCAAATTCTGCTTGCCACTAATAATCAGTGGAAATTAAAACCAAGCCACTGAAACAATGAAAGTGGTTTGTGTTTTAGCCTTATGTTCCTAAAGTACAGACAGAAGCATGCTCTCGTCCCCCATTTCACTCTTTCACCTCATCATTCTCCCCTCTTCTTTCCATGTTTCTATTTTTTGCCAGCCCAACATGTTTTTCCTGCCCTGTTAGCAGACAGGCCTGCAGATGTCACCGTCAGTTGTTTGGTCCGTCTGTCAAGACTCGGTTCTGTCTGTCAAGACTCGAGTGGAAGCAGATTGCCATTAAATTTGCTCTGAATATTCATAGTCCCCAGAGGATAACTCCTAATGATTTGGTGACCCCACTGACCTTGTAACCAGCAAGTCAGAATATCCACTTGTAAACAAGAAATATCAAACTCTAATGATTAGACGTGTGACAGCTACACTCGTGTTCCCCAGAGAATCACCTCTCACAGAGACATGTTGTGGATTTAAACCTTCCAACGAGTTACTTCCAACTGCTTATAGTTGCCCCAATGCAGCCTAAAAAAATCTAAATCAATGGTTTACATTGTTTATAATCAATTAGTTGACTGCATGCAATTTAGACGTGGCTGCTCTGTGGAGCTTTTGTGAACACACTGTTGTGGGATGGTTCCACGTCCCAGTCTCAGCAGCAGCAGGATGCAGACGAACCTCCCAGCACTAAAACCAATTATTATTATAATTGTTTGAGAAATAAAGACATTTCTGGAGCCAAAGTGCAGATAAATTGTTAGTTACAGCCTCTCAATGCGACTACTTGCTGATGTTCTTTGGCTTATATAAAAACAAATGAAACCCCAACGTTAGGTTTCACAAAACTTAACTCAACATTTACTACACAAATAATTAACTGATTGAAAAAAAATTGTCAGACAGGTTGCTCATTATCTTACAAGGTGATATTAATGACAGGGATGTCTGTCCGAAAGACAAGCAATGACAACAGCCTCATAAATAATAATATTAATGACGATCATTTCTTTGCTAATATGTTTTTCTTGTGCAACCAGTTTATGTTTTTTATCCTCTCACAACAAGAAACTGCAACATGAATCAAACTTTAAGAGCAAACAGAAGTGATTGGTGTAATTTAGTCAGAGCATCTCCCAAAAATAGACACCAAATGGTGACAAAATATTCCTTTGACCCCAAAATGATCCCGTAAGAACAGATTTTTAAATACCACTTCAAGGCAGGGGTGTGTGATTCAGAGGGGAGACGAGGAGGTGAAGAATGTCTTTCTTCCTCTCTCACACTCTAATTGCTCACCAAATAGTTTCACCGACAAACACTTCCTGATATAAGGCACAGTGTGTTTACGAAAACCCCTGACGTGAAAAAAAAGAGGTGTGTGTGTGAGTGTTAGTGTGTGAGAGAGAGACAGAGAGAGATGGCATTTAGTCTCTGTAGCAGATAAGGCCAACTGGATGTTGGCAGAGACAGAGGACAGAAAGTATATGTGTGTGTGAGTGCGTCACTGTGGGAGCTTGTCATGCCCGGTTGTCTATGTCCGGCAGATTTCTACTCCCCATGGGACACACACATTCTCATATGCACACTTTAACACACACACACACACACACACAGTGCCCTTCTTGCTGACACTGCATTTTAATATTTCACTACATGCAGGGCTAGCCATATGCTGCCCTGTCATACACCTACACACAGAAATATGCACGTACACATGCAGCACACTTTCTTTTGCGTTATTGCATCTGCTTGACGTCACTGAAAACTTCTCCTGATATTGAGTGCCCGACCAAGTCCCCCCACCCTCCTCCATGTCAACTTTAACTAGAATCCTAAAATGTTCCCGTTTGTAATGAGAAGTGCATTTTTACCAACCCTGTGAGGACTCCTGGCAGACCCACACACAAACCACTAACACCAACACTTTGAAATCTTTGGCTCTGCAGAAATACCTTCCTGTTACATTTTTTCTGGTTTGATTCCTATACACTCACTCTGGCCAATTACAAGCAAAGCAGACCTCGTAACCAATGTTCGAAAATGACTCACAAACAGCTCCTGCGCTCGAAAGAAAAATATCTGGTAACCTGTCAGCTCATTTTAGGATTTTGGCAGCAGGGAGGAGGAACGTCGTCTGCACTTTTTGCCATAATTTGCTGGTGAGGAAATAGCTGCATATGAGCATCAATTCAGACTCAAGTGTTTAGGCTCTTGAAGTGTGTCAGATGCCAACAACAATATACGTAAGAGTCAGTTCTCAACGTATCTCAGTTACATCTGCGCTGAGCTGACTGTGATGTTTCTCTTAAATCTTCACTAAGTCGACATTTAAAAGTAAAATTCTGCTTCAGAGAAGTTCTGGGCATAATTTCCCTTATGGTATGAATCACATAGCTGATTTCACAGCTAGACACCTCAGAAGACAGGAAACCGTATAATACTGTTCCACTAGAAGCGGTGGAGTGACATTAAGCATGTACAGAGAGGGGAATCCTATGATATGCGTCTACCTTATGTTCATTTCAATTTATTGCTGCTTTTGTTTAAATCAGTTTAACACCAAATCACAGCAACATTCATCTCATGGCACTTTACAGCGTTTAAGGTTTCAGATCTTTTTCAGTTACACTCCTCGACTGTGTGTACATGCACTTAAGTAGCCAGGTTACTCAGAGAGAGCGACTTTCTCTAAAGAGTTTACATATGAGCTCTCAGAAAGCAGTAAGGGGTTGTTAATGCTAACATGTCCACTGCTGGTTTTAATTACTCGTACCGGTGTTGCCTTGCTAACGATTAGCATGTGCCCTGTGACTTTCATGCACTGATACTAATAAACAACCAGAAAAAACCTCTCTCACTTGTCACGTTCAGATCAGAGGTGCTGTGTTGTGAGATGACAGTAATGTAGATGATTTTATACATTTTTGATTCTAGAGAAAACAGTTGTATGGGTATAATAATGTGCTAAAATGTGCGAGATTTACGTGCAGCTTGGGTCTAAGTCACAAAGTTATATAATTTCCACCTATATGATGCTTTATATGATCACTGACTAATAAAATCCACTTTGATCTGTCTCCATGTTAGAAATTAAATAGAATTTTAGAAAAGACTGAAATCCAGATACCTCCTGCAGATGTTCAAACCCAAAACATCTATGGTACTCAAGCATTGGTTTAACTACTGTCGGTACCTTAAAGCACATGTTTCGCCTCAAACCCTTAGAAAAAAGTGAAAGAAAAACATCTATAACAGAACTCAGTGAATCAATATCATCAAAAAATGTCAAATTAATTCAACAACTAAATTACAGTCAAGTAACACAAGAAGTAAATGATGTCATCACATTTTCTGTTCACATCACACCACAAACAGAAAAGGTCACTAAGCATAAGTTTTAATGCGTGCAGCGTCTTTGAATGAATTTTTGAATCAAATGTTCTTCACGTGCTCACACCTCCCATGCATGTTTGTTCACCTGCTGGGAACTCCTAACAGGTGAGAGAAAGCTCTGCAGCATACTCAGCGTCGGCAGCGATAGGGGGGTGATTCACAAGGTTAGAAAACTTAAGTAAGGTGTGTGTACTCTAACTAGTCTAAACAGAACAAAATACGACCACATTCAATCCTAATCATGTCATTTTTTAAACAGTGTTAATGCAAACACTGAACCACTACATGTCGGTATGGTATTTACCATTCTGACACTTAATACACACACATTTGTTTCCATCCATTTGAATGTGTATGTACTGTAGATTATTCTACACTTAAGTCAATGTATTCAGAGTAATGTCTGTCTGCAGGGATTGAACATTAATCTTGTTTGGGTTTCTTTCCGTCGTAGCCTGCTTTGCTTTTTGTGAAGAACATTGAATTTCATGACCTCTTAAGCACTTACGAGCATCCTGCTTCTAATTAAGACCAGCTGGACCAATATTACACCTCAATAAATCCTTAATAGATTATTTTGCTGGTTAAACTTTTACTAGGATTCCTCAAAATGACTAATAACCACAGTTTGAAGCAAAATGTTGAGTAACAAACTCTTTAAATGGGATTTAGAGCCAGGCTACGTTGGAAAGCAGATGGTGGAAACGGCTTTATAAAAACTAATAAAACACTGGACACAGTAGACACTTTTAAACTGCATTTTCAAGGCCTGTTTACTGCGTCAATACGCTGCCTCGCCGCTCTGTATTTTCCCTACTTTTAGGAGTAACAACCTTCACCACATGATTCAGATTCAAGTAGAGCTGTTATACATTGTGTACGACATGTTGATGATTTCAGTTACAGGTTCATCAGACTTCACGTTTCGCTGGAGGAGAAATGGGGAGATTCGCACAGGACAGCTACAACCTGCACGACTGGATAAGGGCAGCAGAAGATGTCATCAGTTTTTGAGGAAAGAACTGACAAACTGCTTTCTTTGTTGTCCTATTTAAGCTGCATGCACAGAAATGAATTAATTCAACTCATTATTTTAAGTTGAAATGTTAAAACAATTAGTTTAATAGACAACTAATAGTTTAATAGTAATAATTTAATAGGTCTGTGTGTTTTTCAGAAACGTGAGTTGCAGTCGGGGGACGACCAGTCTGACATGTTGACTAACCTCTGGAACTACCTGGCATGTGATACCACAGGATGAGGAACAAACAGAAACACTAGTATCAGTCTTTAAGAAACTTTTAAAATTTCAAAACATAAAAATCAAACAAGGCTTGAAACAATAAAGCCTTTCAAATGCAGCTTGGCAGCAAAAACAGCCCATTTATCGAGCGTTCAGCCCGCGCTCTCTGCAGCTTTGACTGATGGCTGTAGAAGCGACAGAAAAAGGAATCAGAAAACTCCCTGGCCTCCTAGTGAGGCCAAATAAATCCTGCAGTCACGGTAAATGACACGCTTGTCAAAATTGACACCAGTCAGAGATTTTGCCTCCTTTTATGTGCATTTAATCTGATTTTAGTTTCATGTTGCTCTTTAATAGCAAAGCCACATTGCAAGTGAGTCACCACCAAGGGAGACAATAACAATAATGTCTCCCTCTGGCTCCTGCTGTCACAGAATTGCCTCCCGTCGAGCTTTTGCCGTTTCGACCCTGTTTAAAATTCAAACATTCTGTCTTGATACACCAGACGCTTTTATTGAAGTATTAATAAAACACTGATCAATTTTTGTGTCTAGTTTTTTTTCCTTTTTATAATTAGAGGTGGCTCAGTCCTGAAAACATACAAAATATTATTTAAAAGACTGAACATGAGGCAGCATTTCAGTGTTTGGGTAATATTGTCTTCTGGCAGAATAACAGAACAGGACAGTTTCAATAAATGTGCATGATCACGTTATCAAAAGCAGCATTAAACCCATAATTTGCTTGAATTTATGAAATGCATGAATACACAGAGGTTTGAGGTTCAAACAAATTCACAGTTATTGTGATTATATTCCATTTTTAGTTTTTGTTAAAAAGTGCTTTGTATTATAATTGGATCTGGATTGGGGCAGCGCCATAAGAACATTGTAGAAAACAAGAGTCAAAAACTTTATTAATCCCAGATCATTATTATTATGATTATGGGTTGTCAAGGAAAAAAAAAATCATGTAGACTGCTGTACAGACAAACATAAGAATTAACTATCGCTGCTAAATTAAATGATTAATTAATTAATAAGTTAAAACGAACATAAACAAAGAAGAAGTAGTTAAAAAGTAAGAAGATTTCATGAATAAGTCTAGGAGTAGGATGTGGTTCTTTTGCTTTCTGTCCACTTCCACAAAGTTAGAAATTAAAACAAAGGTTCACGTGTTCACAAAGGGGCACAACAATAAGAAAAGACCACAGAGAGAGACAATGAATCTGAGATGGCCAACTACAAAAAAACAAAACAATAGCAAAGAGAGAAAAAATAACCACAAAGACTACAAATAAATACAAAATTAAAAAGAGGCGCAAAACAAAAAAAATACAGACAGATGACAAATGACCACAAAGAGACACAAAAGTATTAAAAGTGATCATATAGAGATGAAAAACAAGCACAGACAGACACAAACAAGGCTTTTAGTCCTTAGGCGGGGTGGAGGACCTGTCCACGGGTGTGTGTGTGTGATTATTGTGTCAGCGAGCCTTTAAGCCCTGTCTTCCCTCCATATGAGCTGCAATTATGATCCATATTTTACCATATTTATCACACTCACAACACTACAACTAACCTCGGCTGACTTTGATAACTCTGCATGGTACTCATGACTATGACTGTGTGTGTGTGGAAGACTGGGTTTGACTTTCAGAGCATCTGCTGGGTGCGGACATGGCAGGGGGGCACAGGTGGTATATTGTTTGTACCCACACACACACACACACTGATGAAGCCCACAGATGCTGACCTTGTACGAGGCCAGGCTCCTGGACTGTCAGCGCTTGTCTCACACACACAGACACACTCACACACACACACACACACACAAAGATGAGGTGCCCATTTACTCGGGGCTTGTCAGAGGCTGCCATCCCTCCCTGTGGGGGTATATGTGCAGTAGAGGGGGATCGAGATGGGAGTATTGATGAATAATGCTGTAGGTAATGCGATGGGTGATGATGGGGGCGAAATAGTTAGCAGTCGGGGAACTTGTTTATATGTACTTTGCTGAATTATTTGTGAAAATGGTGGAGAGATAAAACCTCGCAGTCAGAGCAGAAAGACAAAACAATGATGCTGCGAAGTAGCTATTCGCACGACTCAGCATGGTTAGGATCCCTCAGATAAGGCACCGCATCCTGCATGGTGACACATACATACAAAAGTAAGAAGACATCTACAAGGAAGGTGGAATTTAAAGCTCAGTATTTACTGTGATTTCCTCCAAAAATCTTGTTCCTGGAGACGTGTGTACACACGGAAATGACAACTAAACTTGCAGTGCACCTGTTCTAAACATCATACTATCAATACTATGTAAATAAACACTATTGCTGTAGAAATTAAACCACATACAAGTTGTGCTAGTTGTGTGTTTACATCAGCTGAAAGTCCACTTATAGTAAAAGAACTTTTAAGATTTATGAATCAAAGACAAATAAAACATCTTTGTGCAGAGGGTTGGTCACTCAACAAGTGGAGAATTATTTAAAGACCCACTCCACTCAAACATGTGCTTTTCTACCCTATTGGGTGGTGTATGTGCAAATATGACGTAGTTTCATGGATTTAATCTATGAATTTAAATTACCAATTTATTTTTTAAAGGATTACATCTTGCGGCAGGAATGGATAGAATGGGAAGCTGAGCCTGCTGGGTCTAAACACCTCCCTCTGCAATTGGACCCTGGACATTCTGACAGGAAGGCCTCAGTCAGTACGGATCAGGAACTGCACCTCTAACACTACCACACTGAGTACTGTGGCCCCACAAGGCTGTGTGCTCAGTCCCCTGCTGTTCACACTACTGACTCACGATTGTGTAGCGATAAACAGTTCGAATCACATAATCAAATTTGCTCATGATACAACAGAGGTAGGACTCATCAGCAAGAACGACGAATCAGCATACAGAGAGGAAGTGCAAAGGCTAATGGACTGGTGTAAAGACAACAACCTGTCTCTGAATGTTGACAAGACAAAGGAGGTGGTTGTTGACTTTAGGAGGACACAAATTGACCATCCACCACTGAGTAATAAAGGCTCCTCTGTGAAGATTGTTTAAAGCACAAAATTCCTGGGTGTCCATATGGAGAAGGACCTCACCTGGTCCCTCCACACCAAGCCCATACGCAAGAAAGACCAGTTCTTCTTCCTGAGAAGAAGAGCTGGAAGAGGAAAGCCCAACTCCCACCACCAATCCTGACAACCTTCTATAGATGGACTATCGAGAGCATCCTGAGCGGCTGCATCACTGACTGGTTTTGGAATTGTGCTATATTGAACCACAAGTCCCCACCAGATAGTGAAAACAGCAGAGAAGATCATCAGGGTTTCTCTCCCCTCTATTGAAGACATCTACACCACATGCTGCATCTGAAAAGCCAACAACATTATGGCTGATCGGACACACCCCTCTTACACACACTTCACTCTCCTGTTGTCTGGAAAACGGTTCTGAAGCATTCGGGCACACACATCTAGACTGCGCAACAGCTTTCTCCCACAAGCCATTCGCCTCCTTAACAAGAAGAGACTAGTCTAGACTGATAAATACACATATACACACACACACACAAAACTGACTGAAAATACACACATACACACACACACACAATCAGACAGGGAAAATCAATTCAATTCAATTCAACTTTATTTCTATAGCACCAATTCCAAACAGAAGTTATCTCAAGGCACTTTACAGTGTAAGGTTTAAAACCTTACACATTATATCAATATATACAGAAACATTGAGAAAACCCAACAGTCCCACTTTAGCGACAGTGGAGAGGAAAAACTCCCTTTAAGAGGAAGAAACCTCCAGCAGAACCAGGCTAAGGGTGGGCGGCCATCTGCCTCGACCGATTAAGGTTAGAGGACAGAGGAGAGAGAAAAGAACAGCAATTAACACAGATTATAACAAAAACAAGGAGAAGACAGACAAAGCACCGGTGGACCAGCAACCACAGCTCCAAGGTCGAGGATACAGTCACCTGATCCATCTCTAACTATAAGCTTTATCAAAAAGGAAAGTTTTAAATCTAATCTTAAAGCTAGCGAGGGTGTCTGCCTCCTGAACTGTAACTGGGAGCTGGTTCCACAGAAGAGGAGCTTGATAGCTGAAGGCTCTGCCTCCCATTCTACATATAGAAACTCTAGGAACCACAAGTAGACCAGCACTCTGAGAGTGAAGTGCTCTGCTGGGATTAAGACGATATCCTGTCCTCTGGCCCTGCTGTCCACGCTACATTCACACAGATCATCACTCGTGATGTTTATTCAGTCCAAACACAGCCCAGCTGCATCCCCCAGACCGTGGGTTTGGGGGGGGTCCAGTTTATTTTCCAGGGAACGTTGGATAAAAGGATACACGGGAGACCCGTCTGGCTAGGGTTTGTTTTTAGCCTAGCGCGGACTTTCGGCTTCTTTGCCAGCATCAGGCAACGCCGAGGCTTCGGTAAAGTAAAGTAGATTGTTGTCTCCAGAGCGGTTGTAATGTTATGATTTCGTTAGCTGCTATTTAGCAAGCTAAGTCCTGAAGGCTCTTAGCATGCTACAGTTTTTCTGTCTCCTGGAACAGAGGCCTGGCCATTGTAGAAACAGACTCGCCACAACCAATCACATTAGGTAGGCGTGGACAGCATTACCTTGATAGGTAGTGCACCAGATTGCATATTTGACGAGACAAAGGGGCGCGACTTTATTATTTAGTCTGGGGTAGAGCATCTGTCCTATCTAGTGACCGAATATGTGCATAACACCCCTGTTTGGTCCTGCATTGTAAGTCAATGGGACAAATAATGATTACAGAAAATAATTACAGATGAAGGCACAATAATAAAGAGTAGAACTCATACTTGGGCCTTCAGCTCTCCCACAATAATTAAGGATCTGCTTCTAACTTCTATATATAAAGTGAGGGTTTTCGTCTGCTGCCCTCTCCTTTGTAGCTTGCTTCATTTTCCTACATGCAGACATGCCCCGTCTGAAAGGTTCTTTATACCACGAGAGTAGCTCACATTATTTTTATTATCCTCGATATAAATCAGACGTGCTAATTACACTCTTGGTTACAGGCGAGGGTCAAAATTACAGCTCATGAAAAGGAAAATGGCAGTGAAGATCATCTCTAGCAGATAAATCGGTCAGGGTCAAAGCAACACTCACTGTGACAGATTTGAGTATCTGAAAATCTCAGTTATATTAAGTCAACCTGTGCTGACTATATTTTCTCTATGATAGAAGCACAAGCCTCCATATCACCTGTAAACGCTTTACAATCTGTACAACCAACCGGTGTCCAGGAACCCCACTCCACGGACTTAATGCACCACTACATTTATTCAACAGGTACAGTATTTGAACTTTTTTATATCACACTTGTTCAGTGTTATCGGGACATATCTTTATTCCTGTAACAATATCGGAATTTGTTTTATAATATTGTCAAAGAAATTATTGGAACAGGTGATATTACTGACATTTTTAGACTAATTTATACCATTGATGGGGAGTTTCTGAAACATTAATAATCCATGCTCTTCATGGTCCCTCCTGCCTCCTGTCACACAAAGTCACAGAGCTCACACGGTCACGTTGTGAGTTACACTAACACACATTCGCTGTTTTCTTCTCACAATGGAAGAAACAACTGGGCATCCAGGCAAAACCAAAAGTTAATAATGTGCAGTAATTACTGTGACGGGCCTACAGTAAGTCTATAACTCATCAAAACACAAGTTGCTGCTGAATGCCTCACAATTCATCACCAACGCAGACCCTACAAACATTTAACCAAGACCCTAGTGAAGCTTTGTGTCTCATCAAACACTAATAAAATTTCTGAGATCAAAAGTTCACCGGTAAAGTGATGCTGAAAGAGATGCAAAGCAAATCTTTCACCCTGAAGTGCTCTGTTGAGGTTCCTCAGTGAAACAGCCAGTGTGGATACTTCACTGAAGCTACTATTGTGTACTCTGTATATCTGCAGCACAATTAAGCATTTCTGACAGCTGCAGCACCTGGAGCGCAATGGGTTACAACAAAATGGATTTGGCAGGCTTTACTTAGCCGTTAGCAATCATTAAAAAAATGCAGTGATTGGTCCAGATATTGATCCTGTGGATCCGCTTTGGATAGAAAGCTCTGGGAGCTGCCCCGCTGCAACCCTGCTGGCTGATGTAGCTTCACATGCAGCTCCGACGGAGCGGCTTGAGGTGAATTTTCTCAGTCAAGGGCAGTTTGATTGTAGCTGCTGGGGAAGGTTTGAAAAGCACAATCGTAAAAAAAAACACAACTGGTTTAATGTGAAAAGCAAACGGAGACAGAAACATAATGCACTTAATGTTCTGTCTACCGTTGGCAGGACATTTCTCTGTAGGAGTGGAGGAATAATCAGCTGCTGCAGCCGCTCTGGGGACCAGCAGTCACAGTTTATTTTAAAAACACCCACAGAAAACAACTGCACACAAACGCAGTCGACCTTTTTATTATTATTTCTCTCTGTGCCCAGGGTCATACTTTTCAAGAGGAATGTTCCCCTTGTCTGCACATATTGATATTGAAAGCCACAGAAAAAGCCATCGCATGTCAACCTTGAGTTTCTGTAGAAAAAAAAAGCAAACGAAAAAAACACTCAGAACAGGATGAAACAGATAGAAATTGATTTCATTTAGTACTGCCCCCTCTGCTGCGGCCACACACACACACACACACACACACACACACACACTCAGCTAGTGGCTGTGAGCGAGCCTCAGTAACTACAAAGAAACATTCAATTAGCAAAGTCCGACTGGTGATAGATCAGTGGTTGGGTGACCTATCGAATAGATCCATGATGTGATCAATTCAAATTATTATTTTTAACTGCTCAGCTAAAACTATTCATGTGTGTGATTTAACAGTTCTTCACTCTTCAGTTAACAGTTTTTCATTAAGTTCTTAAAATCAACCAGAAATTATGTGAAAACAGTTAATTGGTATGTAACTGGGTATTTGATTCATCATATATAGTTTCTATATTTCCTGCACTTGTTTCATATGATCGTGAATTCAAATTCAAACGAGCTACAACAAGCAACTTATGCTAGAACCAGCATGAGTTGAGTGTTGTAAATATCACGCCGAGCAACTGGAATCACAATGCATGTAAAGAATCATCCAGAAAATGTACAAGTACAATAATACACTATATGGTTTCCTGACATGGAAAACAATGAAGAAAATGTTGTACTCTGTGTGTGATGTGTGCTTAAGCTGCAATAAAGACACTTTTAATCAGAACAATACCATGATCAAAAACATTGAAACACAGACGTGTGTCAACGGTTACAAGAGAGGGATTATTGCTCTTTTGCTTTGTCCTTGTGGAATTCCACTGTCACTGTCCTCAGATATCAGCATCACATTTTGACTACCTCTTTCTTTGTATTGCACCTCTGATTACCATGACAAGCACGGCTGTCACACTGAGGTATTCACTGACTGTGATCACTCAGCAGTCATTAGCAGCTGCAGCAGTTACGTGCTGGGCACTCATCGAAGTGACTGCTTCTCTCTGTGGCTGTTCAATTAGCCACATTTGCATTTTGCACCTACTGTACGTCTGAATAGTTTAACATCAAAATGTCCTTTCCATATATAATAAATCACAAACATTTTTATTTGTGTTTGAATGGTGGAAATAGTAAGTTTAAGTAAAATATTAGTCCTTGTCCTTTACACCCTGAGTTGCACTCTTCCCGTTTAGTTTGCAAATGTACATTCAGCCAGAGATAACCAACGTAGGTTCCACAGATCCCATGGTTGACATGGATTTAGGTCAGTGGTCAATGCCTTTGTCTTCCAGGAACACACTCCAGAAAGAACCCAGTCCACAGCACCAGTGTAGGTCTGACAATAGTTTGTCACTCGACACCTCACAGCAGTCAGGGCAGTGCTGGCTCTGCCACAGAGGTCTGTGGGGCCCTCCAAGGGTCTCCATCACTGACCCGACACCAAACTGTTCATGCTCAATGATTTTACAGGCAGAGTAACAGTCACCACTGCCTATCCAGACGCTTTCATGTCTGTCCACATGTGATCAGAGTCAACCTGCTCTCATCTCTGAAGCAATGGCAGACCTGCCACTTCTGGACCTCTGGCAAACACCAGTCAAGTCTGCGGTGCTGGGCCGGGAGCACAGGTCCAACTTGACGGTGTCAGGCTCTCATGCCACCCAGAGTGTGTTTCTGACCATTTGGTCAGAAGCATGCATGCATGCATGCATGCATGCATGCATGCATGCATGCATGCAGGTAGCCTGCTGGAGGTCACTTTGTGAGGAGTATTCAAGATTCAAGATTCAAAACACTTTATTAATCCCAGAGGGAAATTGTTTGCCATGAATACAGCCGCTCTCA
>JAUMTR010000007.1:17050762-17075908 GCA_032270685.1 Microctenopoma stevenorrisi | reverse complement strand
TGGAGAGAGAGGGGAGTGGTTAAGGTGAGGGAGGAACAAAAGACACATGAGGGCTGGAAGAGACATGACACTGACAGATTGTTAATATTAATGAACCAGTTCACTGGACAAAAGTACAACTAGATTGAGCAATTCCTACAGGAATTGAGTGGGAGAGCTGATCTAAAATAGTGGAGTACAAATATGTGTGTGCATTTATGATGAATCTGTCCTCCTCCTCAATCTTGGACAATCCCTCCCAAGTGCTCCACAGAACGCCAGAGGAAATCATTTCTTCCTGTGGCCATCAAACTCTACAAGTCCCCCCCACCTCCCTCAGTAAAGGGGAGAGGGGAAAACAATCATAACTTTGGTAGACATAAGATTCAACACCTGTCAACTGTCCCTGCTCTGCCATGCTCTGCTACAACCTGGTCTTTGTTAATATAAAAGAAGAATAAATAAAATGTTTAAAGGATTTCTGATCAAACAGAAGGAACTGAAATCCTGAGTGTTTAATAGGTAAATCACAACATAACGCACTCCCTACAGCATCAGATAATGCCGGTACCTGTATAAAAAGCATAAATACATTTTAAAAACTGGAGCCTTACTGTTTAAATCTGGCAGCAGGCTGTAAATGACCCGGGGCACGGAGACGCCTGCTTTAAATGATTACACCAATGTACACACAATTCGTTTTAAACTCCGAAGCATTAGATCGATGTTACGTAGACATAGTACACGTGAACTACCTCCGGTAGAAAAGAAATGCTTCACAAGTATAATCGACCGTAATGCTGTTATTGTGAAAGGCAAGCGGAAACGCTTCTTGTTGTTGCAATCGACAGCTTATCTCCGCTTCAGCCTGAACGTATGTGTGTGAGTAATAACGTTTAGCAAAACTCTATTCAGCACACAAGCACGGCATGTCAAACTTACAACAGCTTACTGTCACACACCGATCGCGAGACTGTGTCGAGGAAAAATATGATCTTGGTTGTTTAATAAAGCTAGCAGCGTATCGTGTACCTTGCTAACAGCTGATAAAGACTGAAGCCACAACGAACAAGCAACAACTGCAGAAATGCACGCGTTGTTTCCAAGCACACCAACAATTCTGAAAACAAAATTCTCCTGACTGTGAAAATGTTATTTACTGATACTACGAAAATGTACTAAATCGTACAAGTAAATGGTTCTGTTTGCTTTATACCAGCTGTACATTTTGAATATTAAGCACCCAGTGTGTGCATACATCAATATTTTGCATTTGAACCAAGTCCTGTTTCTTAACAATATGGGCAAGGACCGATTTAAACAGCTTCGTCTAACTTGTGTTGCAGTTATTGAGTTTAAAAAGAAGTCGTTGTTGCTGTTTCCTGGAAGTTGCTAGACTTCCTGTCTGAATCTGGTCATCTAAATATAATGTTGTTATTCTCTATTTTAATGCTGTGTTTGTGTTTTTGTAAGGGGAGTTTTATGTATTCAGTTTGTGCATCTAAGGAAAGAGGAGGTTGTTTGTTTGCTTGTAAAGTCACTCTATTGAGACGACAGGTCAGCTCAAACAAATGCTGATATTCATTTCAGGAACAGACTACAGTTTAGCACCAGGATGTGCACTGAACACATGACCTACCTGTCTTCTTATCACCTGAATAACAGCTGAAAGCACCATCAGTATTCCAGCGACTGCAGAACTACAACTATTCACAAGCACACACAGTCCACAGGTGGCTGAACAACCAATAAATGACAAATTGAAGAAATTTTAAATTGATTCAAAGCTCTGCAGACTGTGTCCCTGTTTATTTTGTCCCCACTAACAGCTTCCAACAAAACATGACACCGTATAAACTGTAACATCCAGGACACCAGCAGCTGCACACAAACCACTTCAACCATTCAGTCCATGTCAAATAATGTCCTACAGTAGCATTGAAGTTTTTTTGCTCTTCATCTGCACCTTCCAGCTCTGCACAGAAACTAATGCGAGATAATGGTAAAGATAAAGCTCCCATTGTTTTTCATGTCATCACTTTACACTTTATTTTTCACAAACTCCTGTTTGATAAAACTGCGACCTAAAACTATCAACATCACCTGGCCGGCGGCCTGGTAGCTCAGAGGGCTGGGATGCAGGAATAGCAGGATCGATTCCCAGCTGAGTCACCAAGTCCATCCCCATACCAGGCGTGTCCCTGAGCGAGACACCCAGCGTTAGCTCCCTGAGCACCTGCTCACTGCTCCCCCCAAGAGGGGATGGGTCAAATGCAGAGAATACATTTTGGTGTAACAATGTATTTAATGACAATAAAAGATGATTCTTCTTTTTCTTCTTATTCTTCTCCTCTGCAGCATTATCATATTTGACCAAACAGGCTGATTAATCTTTATCTGCCATTATACTCTAGGGGGCCGCTGTTTTACCACGTAACGCTCAACATTTATGAAACACTATGAAAAATTTTTAGTTAAAAATCTGTGGCTTTATTTAAAAGAATGACTTTTAAAATGATTCAATTATTCAATTATTATCACAAGAAATGAAAAAAACAAAACATTAATAGTGCCTCTGTTACATCTTTGTCAACTAATTTTGTAGTATTTTAATATTATAATTGGGTCTTAGATCTTATCTAAGAGTTACACACATAACGCCACACTTATGAGATATAAAGAAGAAGAATCCATTTATAAATGTATCAATGACAATAAATGTCTGCATTTAACCCATCCCCTCTTGGGGGGAGCAGTGAGCAGCCACAGGAGGCGTGCAGAGAGCTAGCGCTGGGTGTCTCGCTCAGGGACACACCTAGTATGGGGGGATGGGCTGGGTGACTCAGCTGGGAATCGAACCCAGGTCTCCTGCTTCCCTGCCCTCTGCCTTAACCACTCTGCTTGAGTGCTTTGACCTATTATTTCACAATTCTGACTTATTAAGTGAGTATTTTAACTCATAATTTTAAATTATGTCAAATTATGTTTTTGACATAATTTTTCACCATGACAAATTTCCATATATGTCTGTGGGACTGATACTATTTTTCTGTCAGCTATGACATCACAAAACAGATATTATATTAATTACAAATGGATTCTGCAGAAACCTTCTCTGTTACTTTTACTTTCCGCTTCCTCTACCACTGCACGTGTGTGTGTGTGTGTGTGTGTGTGTGTGTGTGTGTGTGTGTGTGTGTGTGTGTCAACTAACCAGGTCATTTTAGGACGAGGACAGTCTCTGGTGAACAAGTGTCATATCCTCGGCGGGTTACATGTATCTCGAGAGGAAAATGTGCTTGAATAAGTATTTTTTTGAAGTGAGGCTGATATGAGAGTGTGAAGTGTGAAGTGAAGTTAAATGACATAAATTGCTGCTCTTTTCCACTGTGGATACTCGATAATTGGTGGCACATCATGCTGCTGCCAGCAGAGGTTGGACAGAGTATTTCTTTAAGTCCCGAGTCTTGGCTGTGATGTCCCAAGTCAAGGCCTAAATACAGACTGACAAGTCCCAGGTCAAGTCCAAAGTTTAGACTTGTACCACATATGATAGGATTCAGGTCATACTTGTACCACAATGTAAAAAAAAACTCTGGTGGATTCTGTCAGTGTTGTAGTTTTATATATTACTGATTTGTTTCATTTGCATTAAACATTAAATTATTAGTGTTATTGAATAAAATCAGCATTTTAATGCTGAGAAGAGCAAGTAGCTTAGTAAAGTATTTGGTTCCTTGTCTTAGAGAAGTCACTCTTAACTAAACCTCTAAACCACTTTTTTCACCTGAAAAACGAAGGTGTACGTAATTAGTTCTGCTGTTGATTGACTTATATTCAAACTTGTCATTGGCGAGTATATAAATTCTACATATTTTAATTCTACATTATAAATATACATAGGTACTGCCCTCTACTGGTTGAAACCTGCTAACTGCAAATGAATGTTGCTCGGGCACTGATCCGGTGTCAGTCAAAGTCGGCTCTCCAGGACTGACTAAATTTTATTTATACATGGAGAAATTTCCATACATAGAATGGCGTGTTTCTGTTCTGATGCTTTGCATTGTTCGATGACTTTTGCTTGTGAAGCACTTTGTAACATTTGTTTTAAAATGTGCAAAACACAAGCTGACAAGACTCCAGTCCACGCTGCTTCAAATAAGACACACAAAACCACGAGAAACCAGCTAAATAAGGTGAGCATTTCAATCAGGAACACACAGAATGGCCACAAAGACAAATCATCTACAAAGGCATGTAAAGTGTCCTCACATAGACCCTAATGATGCAAAACATACGCCAGGACACAAAATGTCAAACAAACTGGAGGAGGCTGCACTGATTGTGTCTCCTCTTGTGTGGGGGTTCTGCTCCTATGGGAGGTGTGGGGGTTTCACATGTCTCTGCCCAGAGGCCAGTTGTGTAATAATGTGCACATGCCTGGATGCTACAGTTAATTCAGTCTGCAGTACCTTTAATTTTTACCTCAGAGGGACACGAAACATCTTCTATCACCTGATCTGATGAAGGTTGTCAGAACAATACCACACCGCAGGCTGGGGACAGACACACACACACACACACACACACACACGCACACACACACGCCCAGATGTTCACACAGATACAGAGAGAGCATAAACAGAGCACACAGAAAATTATACATGTATTTCCATGACCATTAAACACACACAATCAGTGAGGAAGTGCACACACACGCACAGACACACATACACACATTGATTGCCTCTCTATGTCAAATCAGTGCATTCCTTATTAACGGCCTTTTTCATCCCTCCTGTTTTCGTCCCCCTCCTTTTTTTTGGTCTCTTCTTCGTGTCCCCGTCCTCTCTCTCTGCTCTCTCCCCCCCCTCCCACTCCTCTGTCAGGGAGCAGATCTGCCTGAATAATTTCTTCCCCCTGGACCAGCTCTGCTCTTTAATTCATGAGCCAGAGCGCGCGCCAGAGAGAGAGAAAGAGTGTGTGTGTATGTATATTTGTGTGTCAGCAAGTGAGAGAACAAAAAAAGAGAAAGAGAAGCTGGTGACAGAAAGTGTGACACGTCTGCGTCTGTACAACTTTTCTCTTTTCTTATTGTAAATTTTTAAAAATGCAATTGTAGTGTTTGTAGGTGACTGCGTCCTCATTTGTGTGTGTGTGTACCAACATGCATGTGTGTGTGTGTGTGTGTGTGTGTGTGTGTGTGTGTGTGTGATCTTCTTCAACCACAGAAAGTCTATTTTTAACTTCAGGATGAAACTGGCTCAGAGTCATTTAGAACTGACTCCTCTGAATGAATCACTTGCTTCCATTGAACATTAAGCTCCTTCCACTTCCGCTCAGATGAATCATTTACTGCTTCTTCACTCTTTAAATTCATCTTTCTGCGCTTTACCAACACTTCCAAATTAATTATTTGGTTTATTTCAGTTGTTCTAAAATGAGCCATTTCAACTCTAATCAAAATAGTTTGTGTTGAGCTGCGCGCTGTTCACACAGGACGTGACTGGACTTCAGAGGAGGATGCTCCCCTGTGTTTAAACAAAGTTCCAGATACCAGTTTATGTGTGTAAATTAACACTCATGTAGCTTTAATAAAAAACAAAAGAATATTAAAACTGCGAGTGACAGAAGGTGAAATGTTCATCTGTGTTGTTTTATTGGCAATAACAGGAGCCCCCGACGTGGATCTGAGACTGATTTAAAGGTTTCATTTCAAGCTGCAATAAATTTCTCTTTACTGTCTGAAATTCATCTGTTAATATTTCAGAAACGCAGTTTATTAAGTCCTTAAATCGTAACAATTTGTCGAGCAAACGTGACACGACTCTAATAGTGCTGAGCTTTACTGCCAGCAATCATCTGCTGCTGGTAGGCGTCAGATATATATTTATATTTCTCTCTCTCTTCCAAGTGGTGGATGTCTGAAACTCCTCATTTTTTATTTAAGAGAAGGAGCCTAATTATCTCTGGTAATCTGTAACCCGTGCATACTCTAATCATCACCCTTAATCTGGACTAAGAACGGAAACCTGCACTAACAGTTGCGCGTCACCTGCTCTTCTTCTCCCTGCAATAAACACGTCCTTTTCCAGTGGAAAAGTGGCTGCGCAGTGGTGTTTGATGTATAACTGTGTCTTTTGGTATCAATAATGAAGAAAGGCGGCATTCAACAGAGAGAGACGACAGATACATTTTTAATGCCATGACATTTCTGCAAAACACAATCTAAAGTAGATTCTTACAGTCCTAACTGCTGGTTGATATGAGGGGATAACCCTTTTATTAAAATGAATCATGTGCTAATTTGCATAATTTTTCATTATTCAGTCTGATGTCAGGTATATTTTAAACTTTTTTTTAGCCTGGGGGGTTAATTTGCCCTTACAACTCTCCGCACAGAGTTCAGCAGATGGAGGTGGAATTATAATTAGTCCCATTTTTCCCGAGCACTGTGCAAGCTTTTGTCCGTGTCACCCAAAACTCAGAGGACCTAAGTTCATTCTTGACCTGTGAAAACAATAAGAAGCTGCATTTAGCTGCAGTTCTGGAGCTTTTGATCCCAGATGGGGTGAAGTCAGCTTAAAAAACAACCTGTGTACAGTGCAGCAGCTTAAGCATAGCAGTGTTTCTGCTGTTATTTTTTTTGCTTCTAGCACAGGAGGGTAATGTCACCATCCTGCAAAGCTCTGATTGCCTTGGTTGTTTTTTTTTATGTGCCGTCAAATCTCTAATTGCACACATTGTTTAGAGCTGGGAGGGTGTCGTTTCCATTTCAGTTTAGCACACACACACACACACACACACACACACACACACAGCCCGACAACTATTATGTTCACTGTGAAGAAAACATGCACAGAAAACATCTTGACACTAAATGGGAAAACTACTGTACTGTCTCAGTTTCACCATTTTGTCTCCGCTACCTGCTGTTGACAGCTTTACACTACTTGCGCTGTAGTTTCATGCTATTTTACTTTTACTCCACTATGTTTATTTCACAGCTTTAGGTGCTAGTTACAGCAGATGAAGCTCAGATAATAAATGACGATGCATTATTAAGGGCAAAGCACGTGTTAGTTTGTAAATTCATCATTATCTGAAGTATTTCCTTAAATGTGGTTGTGTACTTTTACCACAGATGTGTACAGACCAGTACAGGACTCATCTACCTGAATTCCCTCATCCCGGTGAGTCAGCAACTCCTGCAGCTTCCCTCTGTGCTGCAACAAGTTTCCAAACAGGATTCGGTTGACTGAATCGCTTTCTGTTCTCTCATAAAGATCCACCCCTTCTCATCTAATATTCCCAGTGTCACTCTCCCATTCTCTCCATTTCTCCACATAAACTGCCATTCACTGGGCACTTCTGTGTTACTTCCTGCACCACCCTGTGACACAGAACGAGTTGCTGAGACACTTGTCACCTTGATCTGCTGTCCCGTGACTGATCGTTGCACGTTGTTTTGAGCAGAGGTGTGACTGTAAGAGTTATATCTAAATTTGACAAAACACAATGTGCATGTAAAACACACACATTCCCTTAATTAGCAGATGCTGTTTGCTCACTTTTCGAGGAGATGTAGATCAGCTGTTACCAGTCAGTAAACGTCCACCCTGTGAATCAGAGCACTTCAATTCAATCATCTCCAGAGACAAATATGGTTTGCAGATGGCGGTAACAATAAAATGATGAAATAGAAATACGCAGTAAAAAGGCGTTGAAGCAATGCAATAAAATATAGAACACAAGTAAAATCGCAAAACCTCTGCGAACAGTTTCAGGCCACACAGACGAGCGTGAGCTGATAAAACCCTGCAGGGAGTCGATAGCTGAATATGCTGCAATAAAGTGCTGCCAGTGCTTTCACTAAAATGAATTGGTGGTAACACTAGTGACTGACAGTAATAAGGTTTACAAACAGCAAGACTTATTTTTCTGCAGAATAATGGGGCGGCTAGTTAAAGGCAAAATGCTCCGAAGAACAGTTTACCATTGTTTAAAATAGACACTGGAAAATATCTCAACTTTCTTGGTCCATTATGTTGTTCTGTGGATATTTGGAGATATTTCTAGTGCACCTGCAGAGCTGTAAAGAAATAGAAAAGCACTACAGATGCAGCACCGATTCCCTTTCAGTCATCAAACATCAACAGCAGGCTAAACATCCAGTTTTGGTGTCAGTCCCTCAGGATTATGGAGCAGAGCTCTCCTTTCTAGATTCTTCATTTTGCACAGACTTTCAACCGTCACACAGGGAGAAAGAAATCCAGCAAGGGAGGAGAAATACACAACAATCTCTCCACTGACAGTAGCCTCAAGGGACCAGAGTACAATGCATCCAGCAGACAAGTTGTGTTATCAGTAAAAGGATATGATTCCCCCTTTTCACTGATGGGAAAAAAACATGTTCTCTCGCTGTCAGTATCACTAGTTCTCCTGCAGTTGCTCATTACCTGAACATAAAACCCAAAGCCTAATAAAACAAGTTCACATTGGTTCTCCTGAGGTAGCAGGAAATAATCTCAAGTAAACGTGGACAAGAAAGGTTAAGGGGAACGTGAGATTCACCAGAAAGAAACACCAAAGAGGAAATTACAACAAGTTCGGCGCAAAATAACTTGTGGATTGCGAGGAGCATCGGAGGCTGATGAGATCTCAGCAGTGTGCCGGGGAAATGCAGGTGAGGTGACGGGAGGTCTGGACTTCTATGCTGCAGTTCACCCTTTTCCCATCTGCTGTGAAGTTTTATTCATTGCTTCCTTTTGCAGCAGGTAGTAGCCTGGGTGGGCCTGGTTGGAGGAAATCTTCTCTGCCCTTTTTCTCACCCCTGGTGTTGTGCAGCTCCTTGATGGGGAGCGGCTGACAGTCAGTGACCTGCCCAGCAGTCTGCAGCACACAGAAAGTGCTGCAGTTTGTCCTTGGAAGGAAGAGGAGGACAAGCCAGACCGAACACCAGGATGCTTGATTATCCCCCTAGAAACATCAGATTGGGATAGGTTGTGTGGTGTCAAGTTTTCTCAGATGCCAAAGGAAGATTGACTGTTGTGCCTCACTAATTAGGCAGAGGATGCTTTCATTCCATCTGCAGGTGTTAGTGGGTTTAAGTGTGTTCACGTGAGTGCTTGTGTTTGTGTACACAACATGCACACAATCTGGAGAAAAGGTCGATGTTTCTATGAATATGCAGAAGCTGCTTACAGGGGGAAAATGATGTCGGAGCAGATATGGTGATTTATTAGACTGTTCTCACACTCACGAAAGAAGAGAAAGAGTGGGAGTGGTAGCAAGAGGATGAGCGAGAGAAAGTTTGCTCCAGGCAAAATTACCCACCCTGTTGTCTTAAACTCTATCCTTCAGCAATGCAACTCGGGAGCTGTGTCAATATAGGTTATTATATGCACACGCTCCGCTCACCAGTGGACTGAGCTGCACGGTGGAAGGGCGCCATGCATGACAAACATGTTATAAATAAATATCTTGACATCAAATGAAATGAAGTCATGTCAGAGCATGTGAGCGGGCACCAGAAAGGACGCTAACACTTGATACCACGATTACAGCCAACGATTCTGTTTCTAGAGTAAATCCATTGTCTCACTCTGGGACTCATTAACTCACACTACCAGCTCTGTCCTGAACTGAGTAAATGTTGTCCCTTACCCTTCAAAAACCAAGGCTCATTAAAACACATGAGAGCAAATGAGAGCCCAAAAGGAGCAGGCGTGTGACCCATTTTGGCTCGTGGCTGCGTCGTGGTTTGCTGTATAAAACACACACTCATCCTGAGACGGAAGCAGGATGAGGATGAAGGCCACACACGTGTCAAATGTTTCCAAACCAAATCACATTAGTAAATTAAGTGAAGTCTAATTAAATCAAGTTGAATCAGCAGCTGAAGCGGTGAAACTCCTGCTGGTTGGCTCTGTGCCCTGCAGACATGACAAGCTCCTGGCTACAGAAGGGTTTTTTTTCTTAACAGGAACTCAGACACAAAAGACTGCATCTCTGTTGTTGCTCTTCTTGTTGCTCTGTTTTCTCCTAATTTCCCCCCAAAGCACTTAGAGCTCAAAGGCTGTCAAGGTTCTCAGAAACAGGTCTAAAATTTCATCCAGGCATCAAAATGCACACATGTCCACAGGCCAGATGGTGGCTCTGCAACAAGACTTTTAATGCTTCGTACAATCAGTTGTAGAAACACTGTTTTTTTGCTCTTTCTGGATTTTTTGTAACATTGGTTTCTTGCGGGCAGGGCTTCGTATCATATTGGAGTTTTTAACCCCATTTGTTAATCATTTATTAAGTCTTCTCCCACGTGGCATCTCTGGGCTGCCAGAACGTGTTGGCTCATTGTACACGACTGGTTAGTCAATAAGTGGTGCCATTAATCAAATAATCTGTAACAGATTATTTGATTATGATTTTGCTAACAATATTTCAGAGTCAGAGTTTGTATAGTTATCTCTCTGTAAATTTAAAGGTACTTTTCTTATACATAAAAGTATTAATTTCCATACTGGTGCATAAAGGATGCAGGTTGCTAAAATGTACATTTCTTATTCTTTTGTCACTTAGATATCAACATGTGCTGAAACTGGAACAAAGACTGAGACCATTACACTCCACCAATAAGTGCTTTTCTTGAGTTACTGCTCACATCCACCGGCAGATATTACAACACTGACACCTGGTGGTTAAATCCTAGACCTTTAAAGTAATGTAAGCAAAATGAAAGTGCACATTAGTCCAATCAAAATATATATATTTATATTTTATATTTAGCGTATTGTAAATACCTGTTAATCAAGGTTTTATTTCAATTTTAGCAGACTGTAATATTTGCTAAACTCTTTATCTCAGTGGACCACAGTACCCATAATGCCTCTTGGCATGCGCAATGGCGTCACAGGATATCAACAACCCACATGTGGCCTACGTGTGCCGTTGCTGTCCCGTGTTAGCAACAACTGGGGTCTACTCGAAACACCACATTTTTTTAATAAATATTTTACAGCTAAGTACACGCGTTCTGTTCACAGTTGAATTTGAGCCAACATGCCTCCGAAGAAACCCGTCCAGCCCGCGGGAAATAAAAAAACTCAAGAGAAGAAAAAGGAAAAGATAATTGAGGTAAAACAACCCAAGTTAGCTTGTCGGTGTTTGGCGTTAGCTGACTAGCTAACATACCGCTCACTGTCAGTGCTAGCTGAAGCTAACTCAAGTGAACGGCAAAATTACAGTGGCATCGTGTGTGGGTTTATTTGGTCGCCTTACAACAGAAGCCCATTGTTGTGAGGTTTATAACGTCTCTCTTTTTGGTGTCTAGGTGTGTATTGTTAGCTTACTGAGGCACCCAGACTACAAGGGCCGTGCCGCCACATCGGCTGCTCAGTTGTCCTGCTAATTTTGATATTATTCCTTCATGTCAAAAACCAAATTGAGGGGACTTAACAGAACGAGTTTAAGGTGTTTTAGATATAAACGGGCATCGAAGCGTAGGGCGACGGGCCTGTGCCTGATCGGCCCTCAGCGCAGATGTGTGGACAGACTCGGGTCTAAAACGGTACACGAGAAGTCGATGGTTTGTTAACTTAATTTGTAGTCATTTTCATATAAGACGAACTCCAATGCCAAAATCGCTCTTAAAAAGCACCTGGTGTCACCTTTAATCATTTAATAAGTTGACAACCTGTTGGCTGTACCGGCTTATCAGAGCCAGTCACCTTTTGCTCTGACAGATCACCTGCTTAGTTTGACAACACGTAGAAACTGAGCAAGTAACCAGGTGCCACAGATGAAAAGTTTGAAATCTCAAGATAAGTTTACTATACGGCAGCTAAGAATTAATTTCATTATTAGTCCATATACTTATTGTATGATTGGGGCTATCCCATTACTGTAGTTAACATCTGTAAGTAAATCTACAAGTATATGTTTTTATATTGTTCACTGTCGAGCGTATATAAGTGTGTTTTGCTGTTTTGGTGAAGAAAGCATCCACACTGAAATAAATCTAGTAAAATCTCATTTTTGAGGCATGGCGTGTGCAATGAATGTGTCTGTTTTAAAGACAAGTTTGCAGGATCTAGATCAATTATTTTTTGTTTGGTTAATCAAGACATAATACTGCAAGATAATTATGCAAATGAAAACCTGTTTTTTTTCTTTTTTAGGATAAGACATTTGGCTTGAAGAACAAAAAAGGGGCCAAACAACAGAAGTACATCAAAAACGTTACTCAGCAAGTGAAATATGGACAACAAAGTGCCAGACAGGTCAGCATCTGCTTTATTTTGCTTCAAATGTTATAAAAAAAGTTATTTCAGACTCATTAGTTTTCACTCTTCCTAGTCATATAATCAAAACTGTGTGTGTGTGTGTGTGTGTGTGTCTGTCTGTCTTTTGAGATGACTCAGACAGAGGCAGACAAAACAAGTAAGAAGACTGATAAGAAAAAGGAATTGGACGAACTCAATGAGCTTTTTAAACCTGTAGTTGCAGCTCAGAAAGTCAACAAAGGTAACAAACACTTTCGTCACATTAACCTTTTCTAGTCGTTCATGTTTGCTGTTTTTCTCCATGTGTGCTGAGACGATTATATCACAGTGGATACATAACCGTTCTTCCCTTGTTACTGCAGGTGTCGACCCCAAGTCAGTGCTGTGTGCATTCTACAAGCAAGGCCAGTGCACCAAAGGCGACAAGTGCAAGTTCAGCCATGATTTGTCCATGGAGAGGAAATGTGAGAAGAAAAGCGTTTATGTGGATGAAAGAGACGAAGACTTGGAGAAAGGTCAGTGCGTTGTGTAGGTGACCTGGAGACAAACATTTCTTCTCCTCTGCTTATGTAACAATAAGTTGAACATCTATGATAGGTAATGTTTCACTCTTATCTGAAATTGTTTATTCCAGATAATCACCCAATTCAATCTATGGTATATAAAAGATTTAAGTAACATTTTGTTCTCTTGTTTAGTTGTGTGCTGAATTACATTGTTTAACAACAAAAACCTCACATTGCCTGTTGTGATCTGTTTAGACACTATGGAGAACTGGGATGAGAAGAAGCTGGAGGAGGTGGTGAACAAAAAGCATGGAGAGGCTGAGAAGAAAAAAGAAAACAAAACACAAATTGTAAGAAACCAAGAGAAACAGGAATAAAGGCTCTACTGTATTCAGCTGAATTCAGTATTAAAAATGAAAATCTCAGTAACGTTTACCATCATGTCGCCTGTGTCACCTGCAGGTGTGTAAGTACTTCTTGGAGGCCATAGAGAATAATAAGTACGGCTGGTTCTGGGTGTGCCCAGGTGGGGGCGATAACTGCATGTACAGGCACGCCCTGCCACCTGGCTTTGTACTGAAGAAGGACAAGAAGAAGGAGGAGAAAGACGAAGAGATCTCACTGGAGGAACTAATAGAGAACGAGGTAAGACTGGACAAAGTGACACAAACTGGCGGTTATGAGGAGACCTTCATCGTGTTACCTCCTGGTAGTTCCCGTGTTGGTTGCTGGCATAAGGGTGCAATAAAGAACAGGGAGCAAACAACAAGATTAGTTTTGCTGGTGTGGATGTAGAACTAATAAACATGAGCAGCAATGCAAAGAATTCTAGAGCAAAACTGAACTTTGTTGACATGAATGAACAGTTTAAGTTTTATTCACATTGTACCTTATTTCAAACGATAATAAAACAGAGTAAAACTGTTAAAAACTCCATGACACTGATCGTCTTATCTCAACGTGTCCTGAAATCTCTCCCTGTCTCCAGCGTGCTGCTCTGGGTGTGAACGTGACTCGAATCACCCTCGAGACTTTCCTGGCTTGGAAGAAGAGGAAAAGGCAGGAGAAGGTTGGAAATGTTTAAACATTTTAGCAACGACAGTTTCAGGTCTATCATATTTCCCCAAGGACACGATTCAGAACAGACTCACCAGTTTTTACTCCATGTTTAAATCATAGAAGTTTAATAATTTGAGGTGACTGCATTTTAAATAAAAAATGAAATTGTTGATTGACAGGTGGATAAAGCGAGAGAAGAGTTGGAGAAGAAGAAGGCTGACTTTAAGGCTGGAAAATCACTCGTTGTAAGTCTTTCGTCAGTAAAATATCAAATTAAACTCCTGTCTCGTGGTACTAACAGTGATGCTGAAGCAGACGTTTCCACAGTAAAACTGGATTTAATTCAATTCCATCCGCAGGTGAGCGGTCGCGAGGTGTTCGAGTTCCGCCCAGAGCTGGTAGACGATGACGACGACGAGGCCGACGACACTCAATACGTCGAAAAAGAAGAGGAAAGTGATGAGGAAGAGGTAATTAGAAGAAAGCATTACTAACATTTGTGTAATGTGGGAGACAGTTTGACAGCGCTGATGATAACTTCCCACAGACGATGGTGATTTAGTTGGCTTCATATTGACTTATGCTCCACAGTCCCAGCACAATAACTGCACTCAGCATTTCTTGGTGTCCAACATAGTTTGCATTGCTCCAGTACATAAATAGTAACACTGAGTTGTGTGTCTGTCACCGTGGTTAGATGATGCTGCGAGATACGTGTTGTTGGGCATTTGTCTGCTCCTTCAATGTGCTGAAAAATATTTGATAAAAGTGTTAAATATTTAGAAAACGATGGAGGGCAACAAGCAGAGCGCGGGTTATTGAAATGATGCGTATGAATCTGTTCATCCTCTGAACAAACTTCACCACTAAGAGAAATCTCCACGTCACAGCTGCTGCTTTAAGGAGAGAAATGGAGCTTTTCACTAAGATTAATGTAGGAAACCTTTTATGCTCATTTGGCTTTAAAGCTGCTACAACAGATTATGTAAAATTCAGCACACGAGTGGTGAGAACCAAAAACAGACATGTTCAGCACAGTATTTTCCATCATACATTAATACGTTACATGTTTGAGTGCTGCGGTGCAGTCAGCACACTTGTTTTTGACAGTTTTGTATTTAAATGGTCTGATTTCCCAGGGAATTGGTTCCACCTGACATTTCACACAGTAAATCATTTGCCTGTTAATCGATTGCCCCTGTTAAATACTTGTTTGCTGCTTTTTAGATTAAATCTATCAGTGAAATAACAAGTGTTGACAAAAACATTTTTCTTTCTTTCTTGGTCATTTATCTTAAACACAGCTGGGCTTTTGATCTTTTAATTAATTTAGTTTGTTTTTGGCAGCAACATGTTAACTTTAGTTTTAGCCAACTTTTCTTTTGGGGAATTAAAAAGTGCACTCATAAGTTGAAAAGTAGAGAAATCAACTTTTCTGACTTCAGTGAGTGGATTGTTGTTATTTTCTATCTTGTTTTCATTGTTGATGAAAACATACATCGTTTTTGTGTCATGACTAACCTTGCTGTTTGTCATGTTTATTTCAGACTGATCTCACAGTGATCCAGGACATAGACTTAACCCGTTTCATACCACAAGAGGTGGACAACACAGGCATTACTGTAGCATCTATGGACCGTTTCACCTCTAGAAATAAGACTCAGCCAACGGAAACAGCAAACGGTAAGAACAAGGTTTACGCCCGTTTGTCAATTCAGTCCTGCTGTAACCATCTAATGACATTGAATCATAAACTCATAGTCCCGTTCACACGGCTTTACCATTACAAGGAAGTGGCAGATGAAATATGTCCTGTGGACCCATCACATTGTTGTTGTGCCACAGATGTGTCACATTTTACACAGGGTTTTTGTTTAGGGCAGCCAGCTTTTCTTTTTTGGGTCTGTTTGTGATTTTAAATTACAGATGCACCATAAGGTTTGCAGGTGGTGAAATTAAACGTGTGTGCTGTGAGCAGGATTAAAATCACTGACCAGCACGAGCAGTGTTCAAATCATTCCACCTCCCCTTGAGAAATAAAGGCCATCTGTAGGAAGCCTAAAATGAAACATGAGCACCTGCGATGCATAAATAACACGATACGTTTTTCCACCTACAGAGGAGCAGGTAAATGGAGCCTGCGGTGGTGCGGAGGCTAACGGACTTTCAGATGCAGAAGGGGCAGGGGAGGACGGGGGAGGGGAGGAGGAGGAAGAGGACGTACCAGTGGATGAGAACCTGTTTACAGGGGAAGATCTGGAGGAGCTCGACGAAGAACTCAACACACTGGCACTGGAGGACTGAGTGGAGGCGTGTGGTGGGGAGGATGAAGGAGGAGGAGGAGGAGGAGGCGGCGGCGTGTGGTGGGGAGGATGAAGGAGCTGGAGGCGGATGTAAGGACGGACTAAGTGACGAAGGAATGAACTGATGAATGCATGAAGCTAAACAACCAAGAGACCAGATGTTTGAATCATTTTAAATTTCAGAGACTCCAGTAATAAAGCCTGATTATACCGTGACATCACTGCCTGTCTCTGCCCCCTCTGTTTCTGTATCGCCCCCCCCACACACACACATCGCTGCACCCTCAAAAATCTGCGCTGCAGGGGTTGACGTTTCCACTGCAGGGACACTTAACGTCTTCAGGGCCAACTCCACTTCATTTTTCATTGACAGAATTTGTTGCCCGACAAACTTGCTGGCTCATTTAATTACTTTTGATAAATTAGGCTTTAAGGGCTTCTGTCTGAATACGGTTAAACATAGTGATTGACAAAGTGAGACGTTAAAGGGCTTAAACATGACACCACCATACAGGGGAGACCGTACCGAGGAAAATGGCTTGAAGAAATAATTAGACTAATCAGACTGAACTGAGTTCAGTTTATCCTGCTCTCATAACAAAATAAAAGCTGTTGATGGACTTAGCGTTCTAGTGCCGACATCTCTCACCAAATTCTTCTTTCATTTGTCATTTGAATTAAAGGAATATGTAGCTTTGGAAATGTGAACCTTATTCTGAGACCACATTAGTGCTGTAATAAGAGATGAGCTCAAACAAGCCCATCGCCGGCCCAGTGTTGTAAATAATGTTCTCATGAAATAAAGGATTACTGTACATCCAGTGTCTCTTCTTGGACGACACATTATGAGTATGCGGTAGTCGATCTTTTTCCGTGCTGGTTCTATGGTGCCTGTAGTACGAATGCTGCATCACTATTGTGACTACAGAGAAAGAACAATGCTAAAACCTTTCTCTGCTTTTCCTGCTGCAAGTTGGTAAGTCGGTGATAAATTAACAAACATCAGCTGGTTCATACTGGAGTGAACATGAGGCTGTTTCCCACCGTGTCCAATCGATGAGTTAATGACTTCGGGCTCATACTCGCATGTCCAAGATGCGACTTTATATCAAGTCATTCAAACCCACCGAAGCAGGTTGTTGAGCTGATGTCAATATCCAGTTCATCTGAATTACAAATAATATCCACAGACCAGTGTCATGCTCCACAAAGCTGCGAGGATGTAACCTGAATTATGCTGATTATGAATAACTCTAAGCATGAAGAGAAATTTGATGAGAGATCAAAGTAAACCATGAAAAAAAAAAAATCAAATGAATTTTAAGTTGTCAGGAAACATCTAGGTCAACATCTAACATCAAGGTTTCTCACTGTAATCTGACATTTTACATCATGACGAGGTTATTAAATCAGAATTATTGACAGCAATTAACAGTGGAGTTTTCCACTTAGTATAAAAAAGAAGAGACAAGACAGGCCGCTGTGTGGAACTGAGTTTTATTTTATTTTCAGTCTAGTAAACACCTTTGAACCGAGCTTCACATGAGATTACAGAGCAAAGCACAGGAGGAGAAACATAAGGAGCAGATCTGTATTAGAAAACCGCCCGAATTCAACTTCATAAATCCTGCTTCCTAACCCTATCAACAGGCTGCAGGCTCCTGGTAACATGTTAAAAATGGCAAATTAGGAGATTTCCAAACTTAAATAAAAACGTCTCTCACTTCTGTACACTGACTGGTTCAACTGACGAGAGCTATAAGCAGCGTCGACGTTGATGCTGTGTACTTATAAAGAAACACAAAAGCATGACACTGACCACAGACGACACACGCTGTCCACAGACTGCTTTGAGTTAAACTCCATTTCTTATCAAGTTATTAGTGAGTCACAACACGGTCAAACAGTTGTCAAGGTCGGGTCAGAGGTCGGGAGAAGTTCTTGATGTTGGTTGGTCTGTCAGGTCAGGTGTCATTGTGTCATGACAACAGTCGCCTAGGGAACAAGAAGCTGCAGTGTTACTCAAAGGAAGAAAATAACTCCATGGTCATCAGAAACTTGGTGACATCTTGTCGGACTAAGTGCGTTTAGAGGAGCGTGTCGCAGACTAATGAAGTTCAACCTGTCTCACTCAAACCTTCCACAGACCCTACGATCACGTTTATTACAAAGATAAAATTACATTTACAGTAGAAATACAACACAAACACCAAAATGCTTTTTACCAAAGGTCCCGTTATTCATACTCCCTGCAGCAGAAAGTCTGACACTTACCGGTCCTTTCTGAGGCGTGGTCCTAGTAAGTGCGAGGGCGTTTGTGAGATTCCTCTCTGGGAGGATCAGCCAGCATCACCTTCAGCTTTACTCCATTGATGAAGCGACCGTGGAGCACTGCCATGGCCTCGTCTGCACACTGACAGGTGAAAAACAAGTGGAGACAGTGAAATCCAGGTTTATCATCTCTTTTTATTTACTTCCTTTGCTAAAGATTAAATCCACACTTTTATATACTTTATCTTTAAAGTGTGGATATTTCCTCTCTATTTATTTTGACACCATTAGCTCATTACATCACTTCAGGGCTGACTGAGTAGAACCTGCTGAGCAGCGGCGCAGATACTGCCTCCCTCGAGTCTCATGGACCAGCAGTCTGCCATTGTCTCGTTAATCTCACTAACACGTTTGTTTCTCCCGATGTCTAGGTCAGCAGTACTGATAAGGCTCATTTGTCCCTGTCTAAACAGGATGCTGCCAGCCTCACACAACTGAGAAGGGGCATGAGGTTCTGTTTGTCCACATGTCTGACTGTAGCCACTCTATCCCTGTAGGTATTCTTACAATAAATTAAGTATTTTCTAAATCTGGGAGGTTTTTCATTATTTTACACTGAAATTGGTTCAGTCTCACCTGTTTGTCTGCATACTTCATGTATCCAACCTTCCTCCCAGGAACCAGATGGACTTCAATAAGTGAACCAAAGCGACTAGAAAGAGGCAGAGGGAAAGTAAAAAAACAATACCTTTTATTACCCTGTAGTCTGTAGCATCATATTAACAGAAAAATGACATTTTACAGTATTTCGCCTGATGATGTCATCCAGATCAATCTAAACAATGAGCATAAGAGCTATGATCGACTGAACCTTTGGCCTGGATGGACAATTATTTGTACCATTATGTGACAGAAACTTGCAGCATGTATATTTAACACCTCTGCATTTACCAGAAAACATCCTCCAGTACATCCAGGGGCAGCGGGGAGGGGCTGAACACAACAAACAGGCGCTCTTTTGTCTTGCTGTCGGGTGGAGCGAGCTTCTTCAGAGGGGGCAGGTTGACGTCTGTCTGAACCCGAGACACTGGGGAGAGAGTCGAGAAGCCCTGGAAGACACAAACAAACCAACTAGTTAAGTACTGTATTGTCCATAGGGATATCGTCCTCAGGCTAGGTGTGCAAAATACTGACCAATTAATGTACAACTTTTATTTTGTTCATTATTTCATTTATAAAATGCCACAGTAGACGCCTGGAGGAATAATTACCCAGAATGTGTAATGTTATAGGTCACATTTTGTTTCTGAGGCTGGCAGAAATAAAACATTACAATAGTCAGAATTGTATTCAGCTGAAATACAACAGATTTGCGTTTAGTCTTTAAGCAGATTAAGAAAAAGCATTTGGCAGAAATATTCTTCCAATAAAGTATTTAAAGGAAAAATGATCTTGTTTAAGCACAAACATTTGCTACAACAGTGACAGCTATTGGTTAATCCACGATCTGTTCGGATCACAGCCACTGCTATGAACACATTAAAGCTGAGGTGGGCTGATCAAAAATATGATCTGATCTGTGATACAATCCCAACCGTGACTTTTGTGATCCGTTACACCCCTAATGACAACATGACTCAACATTAAGAGCAGGGCATAAATCATTCGTATTGATTATTAAACTCACAGGGGGTTTCATCACTTGGCTTGAGGACGGCCCGTTCCACACTGCGCTCATCATCTGGGCTGCAACAAACTGCATGGCCATTCGACCTACAGGACTACACACGAAAACAAACAGGCTGGTTCCAAGCTTTTCAAAAACATTTGGATGTGTTCAGCAGAGCAGTGGGGCTCAAGCAAAAACTGGGATGTTTGTTTCTACTATACAGACACAAACAGAGACATGTCCATACAGATATCATTTCTGCTGGAAATATATAGAAATAATATGACTTCTCTGGAGCTCTGTAATAATGCTGAGCAGATAAAAATGTCAGACAGTGATTACAAAGGCTGGTGTGCTCCACTTGTGTCACAAAGACCTTACTAAGGTATATATAGATATACGTATCAGTGGCATCATGCTGCCACATGCTGATTTTTCAACACAACTGTCTTAATTGTGCAGTGGAACTTTCACTGCTTCACACATTCTTAGTTTTTTTATCACATAAAGAGTGCTTGGTCCTTTTCTCTGTCAAAAGCTGGTCACCACAGCCCACAGGGGACAATATGAAGGTTACTCCTAATTAACAGCAATGTTGGGACCCGTTTTAATTAATGGATGCATTAACTTTAAATGACATTCATAACAATGTGCCTCCATTAACCTCTGGCCCTTCTGCAGAGACACAGCAAACGTTTTAAAACCGTCTTAAGCACACGAGTTTAATATACCTGCTGCGGTCCTCTCCATCATCAACAAAGTTTACTAAAAGTCTGTTGCCGGGTGGATATTCGAAACCATTCAGCTTCTCCTTGGCGTAGACCGCTGATCCCAGGTTACTGTAGCGAATCAGTGCATGACCTGAGGGCGTGTGACAGAGACAGTACACGCAACAGCCAACAGAATTAAATTGTGACTGGAATTAGTGACAGAACACATTAACATGAATGAACAAAGTACAGTAAATCAATTTAAGTTTATGTTTTGAGCTCGTCTCAAGTTAGTTCAGGACAAGAAATACTGGAATTGACAATAAAAGCAAAGCTCGGTCTGAGCATACGAAGCCACATCTCCTGCTATTTCCAAAGACACCTTAATTTCTCATCTGATTCTAATGCACAGTATTATAGTTTACACATGATTTAAGCCCATACATTGTGTTTAAGAATCACTCACCTTTGCTAATTCCATAAGCATCTCTCTGCAGCTCACAGTACTCCATACCAGGAATGATGTCAAACAGTGCAAAAATCTGCTCCTGGCTCAGTGCAGCCCGGGTTGAGATCATTAGGCACCGTGTAAAGTCCCCAGAGCGGAAGTCCATGACCGGGTAGTTCCCAGGGTCAGCTGCAGAGGGATCAGAGATACCAGAGTCAGTAAAATGATAAAGACATATGCATGAAGGGATTTCCAAATGCAATTATTTCAAAGATGCTAGATGTCCTAGTTTAAGTGTTTTCTTTGCACACTTTTTCAGTTGAATCGTTTTCCTCTATTGCAATATGGAAGAGATCGTATGTCTTTCTGCTTTATTAATAATTTCCTGCTTCTTAGTTTTAGGTCATTATTAGGATTTTTCTTCTTTAAATGGTTGTGTAGGAATTCACACTGCACTGGACACAGAGCAACAATGAGCTCTAATAACTAGAATCAATAGCTGTTTTGGTAAAACAAATCATTTTCTGTATTAATATTATAGGTTTAAAAAGTGAATATTTAAAGTTTATTCATGTTTACTTGCTAGCAGTCTTCCTTCCTGCCTTTCCTGGAGCTTTGTTGTGTTTCGTGGTGCATTACTGCCACCTGTAGATCAGCAAAATAATTTCAAATAATTGGGAGGAAAATTAGACTCACATTAGAACATGAACTGAACGGTAAACAACTCTTAAGGTTAGGTTAGGATAGGTTTTGGGATCAGTCCCATAACAAACCAGTGATGTGTCTCATGTCTGACTGATTGAGTTGCTGGTTCCGAGCTGTAGAAAATGTAAATTTAAGCTCAGAAATAAGAAGATAAATACTAAATTAGAATATAGAACAACTGCATACCCACAGAGAAGGCGTACTGGTTCATGGAGTCCCCACCAGTCGCATAATCACCTCTGGTTGTTCCAGCTGTGTAATCTTCTGTTGCTGTAGCCTTAGCACGAGGTTCAGCCAGAATGGCCCTGTAAGCTACAAATGTTCACACTAGTTCACAATAAAATTTGACATAGCGTGGAGCAATCATGTCTGAGAAAATGCTTACTGCATATTTATATTGTGCTAACTGGATACACTACATTAGCAAAAAGAAATCTGAGTTTCTTATTCTTCAAGACGTCTTCCTAGGACAGAATCTTACTTTTGTCACAGTTCTCGATGGCAAGGGCAGCTTGGGATGGTTTGTAGTATCTCACATAGCCCAGTCCTTTACTTTCCCCTGTGGACTTATTCTTGATGATCACACAATATTCAATTTCACCATATTCCTGAATAGAAGGGAAGCATTACACACAAATAAAAACTAGTAATTATTTCCTCTACGATACTGGCATGATTCAATGGACTATATGTCATAGGCATATATTGAATATCTTTCCTCTTGTATATGAAATATGTTGTCTGTTATTACAGGTGATAGCAGTAATAAGAATCTGCCAACTTACTTCACAGTTTACATCCTGCGTTGTTTAATTTTACATTCGAACAAAGTTAAAGTGTTGTTAAAGTATGTTAAAGTTACATACTTTGAATGTGTTTTGGAGATCCTCCTCTGAAAAGGTTTTGGGGATCATGACAAAAATCCTGGTCAGTTCCTCGTCCTCAACATCTCTGTGTCTTGTTGACGACCGTGACTGGGCAATAAACACCTGCAAAATAAACCAGACAAACGTAAATGTTGAAAAGATACAGGCTTCAACTTTGTCAATATAATAATGACAATAGCTGAGGAGAAAAGAGAGAAAAAACTTGTATGCTTTAAATGCAAAGCTTTTAAAAAATCTGTCAATCGCTGTCAAAGACTGGGTAGTCCTACTGGATAATCCACATTCTTTGCCATTTGTTCAGAAGGAGGTGGTTTGAAAAGTGTATTGGATTGAGAAGCTGACACATTATTTTTGAACCAGTGTCTAGTGCAGACAGTTTTCTCTGCTTTGGGCTTTATGAAAAACTCAAACCTAAACTGTTTGTTGAGGAGCTAGCAGAGGCATTATATATGCTTAGCTAAAAAAACTCGACAAATATTGTATTGTCAATCTGCTGATAAACACAAGCACAGAACGACGACAGAATGAGAAAATGTAAGTTTGGGTGAACGGACCCTTTTATCAGTGTTGCTAACGTTAACGCCCCTTTTGAAATGTTAGCATGTTAGCAAGCTACTGACCAGCAGCTAGCTCACCGTTTGTCTTACGGTACTTAACGGATACTCACGACAAACAAACTGAAATGATCGTGTCCATTTCTTAGTTACCTTGATGGGTTTAGTTCCTTCCACCAGCACTTTTCCGTGCATTTCCTCCATGGCTAGGCAAGCCTGTGAGGACTTGGAGAACTTCACATAGGAAATGCCTTTTGACTCCTTTGTCTGTTTGTCTTTGACAACCCAAACAGTCTGAATGTCCCCGAACACGGAGAAACCATCCCGCAGCTCATCCTCGGTTATGGACCTACTTGTGACCACGAAAAGTCGGCTGTTAAGAGGTTCCTCAAGGTTTTCGGTGCTCTGTTTATACGGGTACTCCTCCATCTTTCTTCTCTGCTAAACTGAACGTTGTTAGTAGCGTATGGTGCGGAGGGCTGGCAAGATGGCGGGTTGAGTGGACGCACTTTGTGAAGCTCTGACCAAATAGTCCTGACTTTTACTTTGAGGCAACTTAAATTTTCTTTGAATAATGAAAAAAACTACCTCAAACTTGACTAAAACGCCTATGTCGAAAATTGACTCTAAAAAGAAAGAGAATCCCTCGTCCTGCACCACAAAAAAAGACCTGCAGCGAAATACAATAGAAATAAGGGTTTTTGGAAATTTAGTGCAAAGTTACTGGACAGTGAGGAATATTGCAATATGATTAGAGGTCTTATTAAAAATGCTGCTAATGACTTACTTGAGGATGACGTCAATATATGGGAATTTCTCAAATATAAGATCAGAACTGCTACTATAACATTTTGCAAAGATCTTAATAAAAAGAAGAAACTTTATGAAAGTAGGTTGTTCCACGAAAAAGTCAGTGCTGTAAGTCCTCTGATCCACAGAGCCAGAAACTGATGGAATTACAGTCGAAGTTAGATGATTTATACCTTCACAGAGCTCAAGGTGCATTTGTCAGGTCAAGAGCCAAATGGCTTGAAGCTGGTGAAAAGAACTCGTCTTACTTTAGTAATTTGGAGAAGAGTCGACAGCGAAAGAATTCTGTAACCAGTCTTCTGGTTAATGGTGTAGATTGCAATGACAGTAAGGTTATAGCAAATGAAGTTTTTACATTTTTCTCCAATTTATATTCCAGTTCTTATTCTGGAGCAGATACGGAATCTTTTTTTGAAAAGGTTAAAAATGTTATTCCTCAGGTTTAAGATTCTTTCAAAGACTTATGTGACTCACCTTTTACAATTGAAGAATTGGATTCAGCTATTTCAAAGATGACCCTCAATAAATCCCCAGGTACAGACGGTCTCACTACTAACTTTTATCGCTTTTTTTGGAAAGACTTGAGGGATATAATGTTCAAAGCCTTATTACTCTGTTTGGAAAAGAAGGACTTAACAGCTAGTATGAAACAGGGATTAATTACCTTGATTCCTAAGCCTGGAAAAGACAAGAGAATTCTTAACAATTTGAAACCAATCACACTGTTGAATACGGATTATAAATTTCTTTCAGGTATTATTGCTACCAGATTAAAAAGGGGAATCTCATCAATAATTAGTGAAACACAATCAGGTTTCTTGAAAGGACGATCAATTCATAACAATGTAAGATTGGTTTTGGACCTGATTGATTACAGTGAGCTTTTTGATGAAGGTGGATATATTTTGTTTTTGGATTTTTATAAGGCTTTTGACTGCGTGGAACATCCTTTTATACTACA
>JAUMTR010000007.1:17013747-17045267 GCA_032270685.1 Microctenopoma stevenorrisi | reverse complement strand
AAATGAAATCTCCATCTCCATAAAGCTTTTCAGCAGATGAAAGCATGAAGTGCTCCAAAACCTCCTGATAGCTAGCTACATTGACCCTGCCCTTGATAAAACACGGTGGACCAACACCAGCAGCTGACATGACACCCCATGGCACCCTTGTATGTTTGAAAGCTGCACCATCCAGCAGTTTTCCTCTAACCCTAAAAGTTTGGGAACCCTTTAGAGTCATTTACACTCTGCATAAATTTGATCTGAACATCATCATATTTTCACAACAGTCCTCAAAATAGACGTAGATCTACGGAAGAGGAATAGGGCCACCATAAAAATTTTATTTGAGTTCTGACTCAAAATCTCAGAATTCTGACTTTATTCTCAGAATTCTGACTTTAATCTCAGAATTCTGAAAAAAAAGTCAGAAGTCTAAGAATAAACTCAGAATTCTGAGAATAAAGTCATAACTCAAATAACTCAGACTTGAGAAAGCCCTCTGGATAGAAGGGCGAAACGTTGTCAAGAAACCTACTAAGTCCAGTTGCTATTGGATAAACCTTTTTTGAGATAACCATGACCTGGATGAATGAGAACCTTCACAGATAAACTCAAATACAATTTTCATGGTGGCCCTAATCCTCTTCCGTACATCACACATCCACCACAAATGATTATTGAACCAGGAAGCTTTGAACAAACTGCTGTCTATGGTTACATTGTGTGCTGTGGACAACTTTTGCACATTTAATGCAGCCATCCTTTCATTTTCATAACTAAATCATTTTTCTATGGCTAAATGATCTCTAAAGGTTAAATTACCTTTACATTCAACATCACTCTACACCACCCTATACTACACCCTGTGTCTTCTGATTTAGTTTCGTCTGTGGCAGTTCTAACCATAACCACGGCAGTAAGATCAGGAGCGTTATTGCTGTTAGTATGCAAATGGTACCTCAGAGACCACACAGGCCAGACAACCGAAAGGGAGGTCATGACCACTGTCTGTCCATTCTCTACGGATAGTTATGGCTCACCCTAATCCTCTCCAGCCGCCAGCTGTCCCTCCTATTAATCAGGCTCACCTTTGTAACAGACTATGCGTTAGAACAGTGGTTCTCAAACCTTTTTCAACAATGTATGGAGGCAAATTAAACTTAATGAACTGAATACAGTTAGTTTAGTTCACAAACTTAGATTCATATTTTACGGAAATAAAATAAAAGAATAATTGTATCATTTACACAGCAGCACTTTCATGAATGCACACAAACAATTGGGAAGTTAGAATAAACAGAAATTTTCATCTGTAATAAAAATTCAAATATATTATTTAGAACAATCTAATTTGTAACAAAAAGGTTAATGCAACAGCAAAGCACCAGAGGACTCCACAGAATGCTGGAAACCTTAATTGCCCAGTTTCACCGTTCCCAACTGTTCCTTGGTATCAGATATTTCTGGAAGAGAGAGTTAGCAGAAGAGATCTCTTTGTTGGTTAGTCCGTTTGCCCCCCCCACCCCCCCAAAAGAAAAAAAAGCTTTTCCCAAACATTCCTGACGTAGCTTCTGGTGACCTCCCTGGGAATTCTCACTGAGAATTCTGTCCCTGGTCATATTTGGACATTTACCGTATGAACCAGACAGATATTTCTAATCACCAGAGTTGTGAATATTTCTCAGCAGCCAATTGTTTAAATCTCCTCATGTACAATTGAGCTAAAGAGAAAACTTTAGCCACAGTAAGAGTGTGCAAAGGGAAAACACTAACTGACTAACAATTATGTTAAATTTGCCATATAGTTAGTATGTGTACATGAAAAATGTTAAAGGTTATACATGTGCAAAGTGGAAAGGGGGGACAGAGTAAAACGAAACAGTTCTTTCCAAAATGGTGGCTGTCGATTAAGGTGATGTTGCTGGTAACACTTCTAGTGTTAGCCAGAAACTTGTTTATGGTTGTTATAACATACAATTAAAAGAGATTGGCAATTGGTTGCAAAGACAACATGTATCATCTCTCGCTGTCTCTTACCGTCATTACATGTTGTTAACAGTATGTCTCTCTCTCTCTCTCTCTCTCTCTCTCTCTCTCTCTCTCTCTATCTCTCTCGCTCAGGTGTCCTCGACCTTGGAGCTGTGGTTGCTGGTCCTACCAACCTGGTAGGACTTTTCTCTCCTCTGTCCACTAACCCCAACCGTTCGAGGCAGATGGAGATCTTCCTCTTATGGTGAGTTTTTCCTCTCCACTGTTGCCTCAATGCTTGCTCGAGTGGGACTTTTGGGTTTTTCTGTATATATTTATATAATGTGTAAGGTCTTTAAATTACACTGTAAAGTGCCTCGAGATGACTTATGTTGTGAATTTGCGCTATATAAGTTTATTGAATCGAATTGAATGTTTTAATTTCAAGTTAATTCATTTTAATATGGCAGAAAGGTCCAGTGAAGACTCCATAGCTTAGTTACTTGTGAAAAGTGTGAATTATGAATACAGTTTATGTCCATCATATAAACAACAGTGCTTTTCTATTCGGAGTGCTGCTGTTGCAGCAACTCAGAGACCAAATTAATTTCAAAAGGTTTTTGCATGGTTTTATCTGCAAAGATTGTGCAAACAGCATTCACATTTTCTAAGTGAAGTAATAAATATGAGACAGTTATGGAAAATAACAAATAAAACTCACCATTAAAAGTTGTATTGGTAAGTGAAATTTGTTGTGCTCTTCTAACATTTATGCAGAGTACAGTAAAAAGTGAAAACATTCTAGTCTATCTTCTTGCTTTCCAGATAATAATGTAGTAATCATAATAAAGTGCAGTAGAAAATCACCAGTGGTCATCAACCTTACATGTATGATAAATCTGAACATACATGTCTGAAAGTTTAACATTTAAAGCATTCAAATTATTTATATTCCAAGTTTATATCCTAAGATCTTTATTCAGACACTCAAGCTAGCCTTAAACAGGTTAGTTTCAGGTTAGTCTCAGATGCTGAGTGCTATTAATAATCACTGTATTTAATCAACTGTACCAGTTAATTTACTGTTGGAGAATATTAGATACCATAAGTCTTTACTTGACACATGCCTTCAAAATAACATCCCTGCAGTTTGTCCCCAATTCCACCTGTAGTCTCTCTATTCAGGAACTCAAGCAAATGTACTTTTCTCTACATTTCTTGGCCCTTTCAGTGGAAACTGCACTGCATAAAAACATCGCAAGATGCTGTTTGTCCATGTCTGTTTTTGCAACAGTCCTGGGACTTGCCTGGTCCTCTACGCAGAGAAGGCCAGTGCTTATTGACCCATGTGTTTAGTGTATTCATTGGGGTTGTAAGGTTCATGCTTCCTCCTGATTGCAAGGTTCTCAGGGTGGGATGCTGAAGGTGTCCAAATCAAATCCTTGCCCATACCAGGTGTGTCCTTGAGCAAGACATTCAGTGCTACCTACCCAGGCACCACATGTAGCTCCACACTGCTACACCGTATGTACCTGTATAATTATGTTTGTTAGAAATAAAGAATCTCCATATATATTCATCAGCTTTGTCCCAAGCTTTAAGGGCCACACAATGTCTGACGTTGCATTGTAGAGTTTCTTCCTCTTAATGGCACGTGAGACAAAACAGAGACAAACAGATAAAACTAGATTTTATGAAAAAGTTGATAAGCCCTGATTTCTCCATTGGTTGGAGAGAAGAAGCTGGAGTAATATGTGTATGTGAGCAGGTGTAAATGGGACAAAGATTTCTTTGGTTTATTGAACTGGTGTGTGAATAGCACTTGGAGGCATATGTTCCTGTTTCCTTTCTAAACAGAGAGGTCATCTGCTCTTGTCCTGCTGCTTGTTCTACTTGCTTTGCTGAATCTTCGTTTGTCCTTCTGGCAAAGCAGCAGCTCTTCTGGTCCTCCATTTTGGACTCGAGGACTGCTGGCGTCTCTGCTCCCAGGGCTATAGCGGTTAGCCTCCGTCCTCAAGAATCCACTATCTTCCACATGTGGGATGTGTTTGTTGCCAGTCTTTTCCCATGCAGGCAAGTAGCAGCTCATCTGGAGGAAGTTCACGTCCTCCACTTGAGCGGCCATTTTGTTCTTCTCAGTGACCATGTTCTCTGAGTTTTGTTGGGTAGCCAGCCCGTGGTTGGGGAAAGGCAGGGGCAGGAAGTGCGAAGAGCCCATCACACATTGACTGAATTCTGGAGGTAGTCTTGGCAGCGGTGGAGGAGACCGAGAAAGTTGTCGAGATAGAGGGGTGTTTGCAGAAGTTGCTGCCTTCGAGGAGAAAAAGAGCCACCTGCAACACAAGTTTGAGAGCCAGAGCTTTGTATGCTAGTCCTGTAGAATGTATCCAATTCCCATTATGTAAATAACTTCAGTCGGTGCCAAAATAAATGACCATAATAATATTCATATATAAAGATCATCAAACACTGTCACAGCCTTATTAAGATTTTTCTTTCTGAAAATCATTTAACATTTACTCACTTTACTCACTTTCACATTTTCAGTTAAGAAGGACCTGTTATTTCTTTTTTATTGTTTATTGTAGACAGAAAATACTGAAAGTGATACTGAAACATAATGATGGATCAAAACAACCATTTCATTCTTATATGGTCAAACAACACTGGCTATGTGCAGTTTGAGGTAAATGTATTGCACCATGCCGCCTACACATTCATCCCAAACTGTGTGTCAAAGAAGAAAGTGTGTGTAGTCTTGTTACTTGCAGCAATGTTTCCAGGCCAGATGATGCAGTTCGAGCACACTGAGGACCAGAGAGACAGCCGACACAACCAGCATGAACACTATGAAGACGTTTTTTTCTGTAGGTCTGGAGACGTAACAGTTGACTGGGTGTGGACACGGCCAGGCCTGAGACAGGAGCAAGAGAAAGAACAGCTGTACAACTGTGCTTTACGGAGTGACTGTTAACCAAACTCAGATTTCTGCGTTTACCTTGCAGACATACAAAGAGTTGAGGAAGATTCCATACAGGAAATATTGGAGACACAGAAACACCACCTGTGGGAATGTTCATTTACTGCAAGTTATCTACAGTGAGTGAAAATACAAACATGTTTACTACTAATATTATTTATTATTTACATTCCTCTATAAATACTGTGAGTCAGAATCAAAGTGGGAAAAGCCTACAGGAGAAAACTGGAACAGAACATCTGGCAGCGGAGCACCAGGTGGGTGTGGAGGAGCATGAGGACAATCACTGGCCATAGGACCAGCAGCCAGGTGAGTGAGGAGACTGTGGATTGGGCAAATGTATTTGATTTCTTATTTTTTAAAAGATTCCAGGCTGGGTCTCAGAGCCACCTGTACCTCAGCTACACAACAGAAACCTCTCTGATGACTGTGTATGCAGGACGGAGACATCACTGAGCCAGGGAGTGGTGGACAACTTTGTGGACTAGTGTGAGTAAAACCATGTCCAGTTCAACATTGGTAAAACAAAAGAACTGGTGTTGAGAGCCTGCAGCAGCCTGAAGGGGCCAGACAATAAACTATTGGACAAGTTAAGTAATACGTTTGTTTCTTATTTCTTAAGAAGGAAATTGTGATGCAAACAATATGGCATAGTATATGGTATTTTTTCATTTCATAAAATCTAACAGGGCACTAATTCAAGCAGGATTTGGACCAGTCCTTTAGTGTCTTGCTTTAGGTTTTGGCCTCTAGAGGTAATGCACAGTGGTTTATCAGAGCTTATTGGCTGAAAACAGATGCTTGTCAACAAGGTTATGAGAGTAATTGAGCATTAGAATCAAAACTCTGGGCTAACAGTTACCTCCATGATGCTTCGTATCAGAATACTCAGTATGTAGGTCTGAAGCAGAGCCCCCCTCAGACGAACTCGACCCGCTGATAGACCCTCTCTTTCCTCTTTTTCTCCTTTCCCCCCCTGTTTCCCCTCTCTTCCTCCTTTTCCACCCCCTCCTGGGTCCTCCTCTCCCCCACCCCCTTCTCCATCTTCCTCTTCCATGCTTCTCCTCTTCTCCTCTCTGCGAACCGTGTGCATGGCGTGGCCCATGTAGATGAGACTTGGAGTGGACACAAAAACAATCTGGAGTACCTAATATTAAGGAAGTGGATACGTTAGCACAAACCAACATTTTTGTCCTAACTCTAAACATATAGAGATTATCCCTAATACTAATAAAATAGTTTGTGTTTGTAACTGGATGCTCCTATTAGTCGTATGAGATCTTTAATGGTTCATGTGGGTAGGCTTCACTAATTGTTAACCTGCCTTTTATTACTGTCACATCACATTCTGTTGTACAGTGTATTACCCAATATCGTATATGCGCTATAGGGAAAGCTTTGTCATAACAGACGTTCTCGCAGCCCGGCTGTTCAGTGTCACAATTAAAATCTTCCTGTTCGTCTCCCCACGACGACTCTGCAGCTGTCCCAAGTACCAGGATACGGAAGATAAACAGGATGGTCAGCCACACCTGTGGAGTAAAAACCAACAAACAAGTCCTACAACAATATACACAAAGGCCTTTGAAATAAGAACTATTAGTTCTGTAAAGTTAGAATGATTTCACATTATTCTTCTCACCTGATCATGTGTAAACCAATACTAACTTGCGCATTTATGTATGTTTCTGTGTGTTTGTGTCATACCTTGCCAACAGAGGTAGAGTGCTCCTGCACTTCCTCCAGGAAGTTTCCCAGTAGGCTCCAATCTGCCATGACTGATAATGAACAACACAGAACCCTCAATGCCCGTCGATGATCTCTCAGTAGTCACCTGAGGCAACAGGTAACATTTAGACAACATATTCTGCTACTGTAAGTCTGTTTTCCCATCTCTGTGTGCAACAAGGACAGGTTCATGCTTCACGAAGCACCTGACAGAAGTGCTACACAAAAACATCAGGGCTGACGATGGAGTAAAAAGCCATTTCACACATCTGAAGTAGAAAATGTGTTTTCCAAAAGCTGAGCTTTTGTGACTGAAGACAGATTAACAAGCACCTTCTCTTCACTTGGGACAATAATGGCCTCATTTACCAAATGTTTACGTGTAATGAATCACGTGCAAACTTGACACACTTACAAAAAGCAACAGCTGATCTTCTGTGGGTGCACACTGAGAACCGTGTCTTTAAAATTATCTACGTAGTACATGATGTGAATTTTTGCACAAATGCGCAAAATACAGGGAGGAGAAAATGCAAATACACAGTCTCTGTGGTTTATTAAGCCCATAATGCATTCACCATTTGGAGTTGTTGGTGAGCGGTATTGGGCAACACTCCACGACGGACTCCAGTAAAATTCATAAAATCCTCATGTAGCCACCTCCACCATGTTTGCATCTTAACCCAGTTGCTCAACTCAAAAGCAATTTCCAAGTTTGAAAACTCAATTCAGTGCTCACTAGTTTGGGTTTTTGTCAATTAGACCTTAAGAGCATTTTAAGAAGCTTAAAACTAAAACCAAAAGTCAAGCTGAAACTAACTGAATTCTCTGGTTGGCTAGAAGGTGACGCTTCACTCTATAACATTTAGAGACTAATGTCTTTGCACTGCTACCAGTGCTGCTCTGAGTTCCCACAGGCATTGACCACCTCTCCAAATGTCTAATGCATTTTTGTTTTGTTAATTACCCCACTACCCAGCGGGGTACACCAGGGAAATTTAGACGTCAATACACATTCTCATCCAAATAGACATATTGGATGAGAATAAAATTTACATTTTAAGGAATTGTTTTGACGAAAAAGACTGAACTCACCTCATTAAATGTGAGGTGAGTTCTCATCTTTTTTAGACCCTGTGACTTCCTATAAATAAAAATGTCTGTGCCCATTTCTTAGTTTAGCTTTGCTCCCAGTTCCCACACTCCCCTCCTTTAGTCCCTGGGGAAGGAAAACTAAATGTCTTCTGTAAACATTGCTGCTACCACACACACACACACACACACACACACACACAAACAGTCATACTTTAGGAAGTGCTTTAAAATACTAAGCTTTAAAGTAATCACACTATAAATGGTTTATTTCTCTGAGAACAGTAGAATTTTATGCTCTGACTGCTTGTGTTTACTGTGTTTACATGAATTATATAGACTTATATATGTGAATTAAAACGTTTTTTTCAAAGAGAAACTTTTACTTAAAATTCTCTGCCACTAACAAGAGGAAGATAACTTCAGTTCAGTTTTTAAATTCTCCCTGTGACCACAACATTGTTACATAATCCAGGACAGACTTATGTTTTCATTTTCAGTAATGTTATGCAGATAAAACTAAAATGTGAGGAATGAATAAGAGTAGGAAACATTTCTGTCACTATGGTGAAACTGAAATTTAATTTTTTATCTTTTTACGTTATTGCGATTTTCAGTTTCTTTTGCTTTCTGGTTGTTTGGGCAGCTGTTTGGTTTGAGCATCAAATACATGCATACAATACCTGCCGTGACAACCCATTTTGTTCATTGTTAAAAATGTCCTTCAGATCCACATTCACTTGTTTTCTATCTTTGAAAAACTGTGATTATCCTAAATAAGCAAATTGTTATCTTACATGCCACTCTATATTATAATTTTACTTTGAGTTCAAAAGTATTATAAACAAAATATACTTAGGTACCAAAAGCCATGATTATGACTAATTGTATGACTTTAAATGCTGCTGGGTAGTTTGTGAATGTGACTCTTATCTTAACCTATTATAATACACTACGAATCGTTAGATTTTGTGTTATTGACCTAGACTGATTTCAAATAAAAGTGGATTTGACAGATTTTGCTATGTGCTAACGGCATGTTGTTTACCAATGTAATTCTATAAATGTAAACAGCTACTTTTTCATTAGAAGACTTGTTTCTTTTAAGATATTAGAGCTTTTATGGAGGTTCAGGTTCATTTCACGTGCTTACAGAGGAACCCTTCACACGCATCATTCTGCAGAGTAAAGCTCTAAAAGCGACAATAAGAAAAACACTCTTTTGAGTGGAGGGGTCCCTTCATGTGATTTAATCATTTCTACCACCACACAGTACAAGTCACAGATTATTTCGCCATTAAACAATTAATGTTAACTTCAAACATGCCTGTGGGGGAAATAAAACATAAAACCACATGTTGCTAGAACTTAGGAGTTGTTTCAAAGGGCATTTTTTAATCCTCCTATATTTATTAAATGCCCCTCCCTTCCTGTTTTTGTGAAACCAAAAGACCACCAACCCAACAACCTGTGTGTGTGTGAGTGTATTTGTGTATTTCGTAAGTGATCTCAGCATCATTAATAACAATATTACTTCCTTGTATAGACTTTCACTTGACCTTTGTGTTTGTCTGTGTTTGTGTGCCCATTACCCAGCACTCAGTATTGTTCTGCATCCTGCCTTGACGCGCACCCACACACACACAGGCAAAGACTACTCTCCTTGCCGGTTTACAGTGATTAATGAACTGCTGACTTCGCTTGGACCTGAGGATGTTTTAAATCCGATAATAAACTTTATTTATAACTGATGCTATTAATATAGCATCTTTAAAAAACATTTGAAAACTCACTTGTAGTATTTTAAATTAGTCTTATTCACAAAAAATGGTCTAGTACTTTACAGCATGTTCTTTTTCTTGACAAGTTGGGTCTTATCAAGGCTCTTAGTTTGTAATAACTAATAGTAACTAATTTACAGAACCTGAATGGTAATTGCTTGTTTCGTCTCCTTGTAAGTCGCTTAAAGGAAAGTAAAGAGGTGGACGTGATAAATATATGTTATCATGTTTTAATTCATTCAAAAACTAAACCAGCACATTAATCAGGAGCTACATAAATACAGAATTTTTAAATTTTACTCCAAACCTGGACACAATGTGTGGGTGAGATGTTACTCTTATAAATGTTACAAAATATTGCAATTAATTAATTATTTTTTATCTGGTTTTTGGGAAATGAAAGCAATGATGCCTTTTAGGCAACAGAATCATATGCCAGAACCAAAGCTTATTAAATGACCCACAGTGCTTTTCTATCTTATCTTCACATGTTACCTCTGCATTAAAACGGGGATTTTTGTGTGTGATAAAAAGATACTGTCTGGTCACTGAACATGAAGAGTTCACACTTCCGCTGAGGTCCAAAAATGTTATTTCAGAGTAGTTTTCACCACGATGGATAGTAGTAACAGAATATATGCAAAATAGTGTTCTGTTTTGTTTTTGTGTTATCCAGTAGATTCAGGTTTAAACTTTATAAATAGTTGTTAGTTTTAAACTCAAATTTTCTGATTTGTGATACTGGAATCTTCCTTTGATCTTGATTATTTTCTGTCACTATAAAGAAAATGTCTGTAAACATTTTGCTAATAGATTCTGAAGCTTTGTTTAAAAACTCCACCCGACAGACACATGTACACACTTCACCTGATACAGAGGCAGGGATCTGCAGGTCTTGTTGTTGTCTGATTATGTCCTGAGAAAATCTTGATTGCTGCTCTCCTCTTCTTCAGCAGCTATTGTTGAGATACTCTTGAGCAAATCACTTCTCCCTGTTCCACTGATGCTCAGCGGCCAACTGTGGTGGCACTGTTCCAGATGTTCTCCAGTTGTTGTACCGTTGTCCTGTAGTTTTTGTGAATGTCCAACCTAAGTTTCTGAATGTTGTCTGTTTGATCTTGACACAGCTTCAGATCCCCAGAAGAGTCAGAGACTGCCCTGGGAGACAGACAAATGGACAAATAGAGAGACGGTTAAGTTCAGCCAGTTCAGTTCACAGACAGATACAGCAGCAGAAGACAGGACAAGCCACAGACTCTGTCCAAAGGTCTGAAGTAAAATGTATGTGAGAATGTGTGTACCAGCCCCTCTTGCTATCTCTCTCCCTCTCCCTCTCCCTCTCCCTCTCCCTCTCCCACTCTCTCTCTCTACATCTCCGGAGGAAGTGGGCCTTGCTGCCTGCTATTCAGCTCTTATGTATGTGCATGTGTGTGTTTGTGGTGTCTGAACATCTAAAGGAAGTGAGATATTGTATTGGGACACAATGGTTGCAGGTCCCAGGCCTGAATTCCTATCTGTCACTCTATTCTTGTCTATATGTTGCCCTCTATTCAGTGACTCAGCTGCAGCTACTCTCAACCACCTTTGTTGCAGATAATAAATCACAATTCCCAAAGACAATGATTAATTTTACAGGTTTGTCATTTCCTAATAATCACTTAAGTCTTATCAGCCAGTTTTTGCAGTATTTGGCACTGTTGGCACGATTACACGTTGACTCAACAACCCTGTTGGTGAGAAAGACCGCTTATATGTGACTACCAAATACCTATAAATGATAAAGTATTACCACCTGGCTGGTATGGACAGTCATTTACTCTAAATGAGATGCAGACCCAAGAGGTGCCACTTTTCAAACCACACAAAGGAGATGTGAGGTAACACTCAGCCTTCATCACAGTAGCTCTTTGATTTCAACGTACTGTGAGTTGGTACATGGTCTTACATTAACCTCAGATCTGGGACAAAATATGAAAGTGGCTCATATCTAATTTTGGTTTGTTAAAAAAAATTTGAATTAAGCATTTACCATCTTCATCCATTGTAGATTGTCATGAATGAGCTTTTGACATATCTGATGAATTCAACACTAGTAATTTTAACTGAAATCAAAATTAACATTAGCTCAGGTTTTAGCCAGACTTACTAACCGTAATTTGCCTTACACAAAATGAACTTAACAAATTGTTGCTGTAGCCCCCTCATGGTTTGAGCTGACCTCGAGATCACATCTGAACTGTTCTTGGGTGTAGGATGATGGAGGGGTTAAGTATTATGACATGTTTTTGCTTGAGGATCCTTTAATTAGCATGAACAATTTGGACAGACTCCGTATTTTCTTTCCAGAGAACTTGTGATAGAGTGGTTTCCTCCAGGCCATTACCAGCCTGTGTCGGAGAGTAAGAAAAGATCCACCCTCGCGTTATCTGAATCTGTGGTTGCCCCATGTGACACCTAAAAAGATAGTGGTGAAAAACATGACATAGGCAGAAGATTCTCAGTCTCTACCAAAAGAAAGTAAATTTGAACCTGGCCTGTGACAAAGTCGTTAGTATTATTATGTTGGTTGTAACATTAAATGAACACTGGTGCAGGTCTTTAAACAATAAAATGAAGCCATTCAGCTCCACCCAGTGTGGACTGTAGTGATATTCTGTCATAATTCACTAAAAAAGGACATGTTGTGACTATCATTTAGCATTAAACGAAGACAATAAAACACTGGAAAACTCAGATTATTCTCACAGACGCATTACATTTTTTAAATTTAATTTTAGTTGAAGCTTGCAGCATGTGACCTTTTCATCAAAGCAGACTTAAATAATTTAATAAATATTTTTTACAGTCAACATGTCATCACAGTATTGATAAATACAGCTTTTCCTTTGTTCCAAACAGCTTCAGGTGATGAGGGCTCATGTGAAATTTTCTTCTTATTTGTTCTACAACTAGTCAGTTGACTATATGCCGATTTTATAAAATCTGACACACTTAACATTTCCGTCCTCTCCGCATCATGTTTTACTTCTGTTTAAAAGTTTGACCTTACAAGAAGATTTTTAACTTGAGGATGTGCATGAGCACACTAATCAGAATTTTATCAACTAACTCTGAATCTATTCAGCATTTTAAATAAGTGTGGCAGGCAGGCTGAATCCAAATGCTAACACATATGCAAGATAGAAGAGGAGAATCAGAGAATTAGGAGACTTTTTTGAGCAGTTGATATTTGAGAATAAACAGTATTTACTTAATAATGTAGAATCTTATGTTTAAATTTACAAATAAGAGCTTGTTAGAACTTTTAACATAACAGACCATAAGAGATGGGGTTTTAGTTAAAACTGAATCGACCTTTATTATTCAAACTTGTAATATTTGATGACCTGACCTTTAAGACTAACAAAACAAACACCTCTGGCAATTTTCCACATTTTTTGCAAAGGCCCTGAAGGTCGGAATGATGCTGGGTTTGGGCAGATTTACCATATACAAATCTTGTGTGTGTGCTTAGTTGACATGTCACATATGTATTGTAAATTAACAGTAGGTCAGGTAGCGAGCAAGCTAGCTAGCTTGAGCAGTTGCTAACAGATGGTTTAATTAAAACTGCATGCTGTGCGGTTAGAACAAGTAAAGACGACTTGACATTAATTTTGTGTTAGTAGTGCAATAATGTAAATTTGATTCGAGCATGGATTGTCTTGTAAAGCCGCTAATTTACATCCTGTCATCATTACATCTGCAACAACAGTAAATACCATTGAGCACTGGACTCAGTTTTTGTCTGACGTCTGACCCAATCCAACCGGCATTAGGATTCAGAGTTTCAGACCCAAGGATACTGGCCCAAGGATTTTCTTTCTGTGGCAACAGTGCAGCTAAACATCATGTGCATGACCACTGCTAAATGCAACTAAAAGAGCCACAGCAAGCGTAGCCAAACTATTTTATATATCAGCACTACATTCCTAAAATGAACTGACATGGCGAAATGGGAGGTCAATGTGATTAGTCCAGTTCTAGTTTCTAGTATTTTTCTTTATAGACTAATAAACCGTCAATGTTCATAAAGTAATTAGAAATCAGTCTCAGCCTTTGGGGATTTAACGCTGACATCATATAAATGAGAGTCACTTGCTGGGTTTGTGAACGTCTATATCTGCTGACGACAAAGCTTCCTTTAGTAGCACTAAATGCCAATATTTACTTAAGTAAGTATTTTTAGTGGTATTATGAGTGATTTAGGTCGTAATGTTGCTTATGTTAGAAAACTGAGCCCTGTCTGACTTTCAGATCAAGTGAACACTCAAAAGGAACGTTTACAGTAACCTCCTACTACTACTAATACTTTTGCTATCAGTTCTTTTAAACACTAGTTTGAAATCTCTCCTTTATAGTTTTAGGATTATGAACATGTTGATATGACAACATCCCATGAATATGATGAAATAAAGTTTGAAGCAGCTTCATAGACTTAAAAATAACTTTCTTTTTTAAACAAACATTGCGTTTAAACACATTAGCAACAATGTCAGCTCAAACTGTTCATCGATGCCCAAACAAATGAATGCAGAAGACCCAAGAGGACCCCACTGCTCACAGAAACTGAAAAAAACGAAACTGGAGTTTTCCTAAAAGTACAATAACCTTTGGATCTGTGGGTCTACAACAAAGGTGTTACAGCAGCACAATGACTTCATTAAGCTTTTAGTATCTTATGGTATAGATGCATATATATATATATATGTGTGTGTGTGTGTGTGTGTGTGTGTGTGTGTGTGTGTGTGTGTGTGTGTGTAAGAATATTTTCATCAGTTTCAGTATGTTGACTTTCACCCCTAGTTTTATATAAATGCAAGAAAAATGCCAGTAGGTATTTGTTATAGTTATTATTGTGGAAGGACTAATAAGGGATCATCTTTTGTTCAGCAGTGGTTCAGCAGAGAAAGTGTGAGCAGACTTAGTTCTTGTCGTGATGTGCATGTGAATGTGCGTGTGCGTGTGCGTGTGTGTGTGTGTGTGTGTGTGTGTGTGTGTGTGTGTATGTGTGTGTGTGGGTGTGTGTATGGTATTTCAGTGCGTCTTTGCATGTATCACACCTCTGTTATCGTCTTGCATTAAGCTCACGAGGACAACGATAACATACCTTTCCTTAAAAAAGCACATGTATACACCCGGGCATCAAAATGATGCTGACACACTTTGGATGACCTCTCAGGACTATTTTTAGGAAGCGCTTCGTTGGTGTTGCAGCGCACACAAGGAGGCGTGTTTATCTGAGCTCCAACACCCTGCCTGACACACAGCTGATGGTCACACCCAACACAGAGAGAACGAAAGAGCTGCAAGAAGGACAACAGAGGAGACTTATGTGACCAAATTCAGAGCCATATGCACAGGTTTTGTTCAGGGGAAAAATCTTGGCATAAAAAGACATGAATAATTTGCAGCTTTAGAGAACAGGGCAGTACTTAATTTAATAATTCTACCTTATCTGGAGTTTTCTTTCACAGAAAAAAACTATAAACTACAATGTCTTTTCTGGGCCTTTGTTGTTCAGGTGTTCCTCACCTGTTGAGCACATTGCCCTGACGAAAATCCAGCTTTAGTATCTTATGTGATGATTGGTGTAAGCAGGGCAGGCTGATTTACTGGACCAAATTGCTCTTTTGAGAATTGTGATAAATAGTGTAGTGTAAAAAGTGTAGAGTTTAATCAGGCAGCAGCTGTTGTGTGCCCTAAACATTAGGCCAAAAAAGGTGGGCTAATAAATAATAAAAAAAATCTATTTTTATAAGATTTATTTTGTGTACATTGGACCAGGCAGAAATACCAATGTCACCTAAAAAGGATGTATTTTACGTGACTGTGTGAGAGAGACACGTTTTGTTTGACATTAGGCATCTCTGTGACAGTAACCAGCAAAACCTTAAACCAGCAAAACCTTAAACCAGCAAGAGGTTAAACCAGCAAACAGTTACACCAGCAAAACCTTAAACCAGCAAGAGGTTAAACCAGCAAACAGTTACACCAGCAAAACCTTAAACCAGCTAACTTTAAACCAGCAAAACTTTAAACCAGCAAAACTTTAAACCAACAAAACTTTAAACCACCAAATCCATAAACCAGCAAAACGTTAAACCAGCAAAACCTTAAACAATACCAAAGCAAACGTGCTGTGCCGTGTGTGTGTCTGTCAGTAGATTTCCCACACACTATTAGTTAAATAAGCATACAAAACACAACACATGCCACTTTAGGTTTTCCTATGCACGGCACAATGCAGATTAGTCACTCTTTATCTAAATGTGTTTTTACAGGCAGCTGGCACGTTAATGTAGGTATGTCAAGACCAGTGTTTCCAGTTTTGTTACGGAGACTTACATGTGTGCCTAGCTAAAAGTGGTAATGATTTCAGAGATAGTGTCTCAAGAATCAGTCTTGGAGTTTAAACTAATTGATCAAAGGCACCGACATGAGGACTTCGTCCTCTGCTGGTCACAGCGTGACAATACAGCACAAGAGTTGTAGTGTTAAAGTTTCATTTTACATTGAGTTTACATTGCCAATCATATGCAGCCTTTCACATGCATTAGCCACTTCTCTTTTTGTGTGTAGACCATTGAAGCTGCCACAGCACAGTTTGAACTTGTAGAAAAATGTAAAGACGTTTGTGTACAGCAGGTCAAATTATAAGTTCTCTCCTCAACTTTGAAACGTTGTCTGAACACGTCAACCGGTCGCGTGTCTGTACCTCATCGTTCTCTGTGTTTGTGTGTGTGTGTGTGTGTGGATGCTGTGTGTTTTTCAGCTGCTGCAGGTTTGGAGGGTAGGAGGAGGGGTCGTCGTGACTCCTTTCTCTCCCTTCCTACCGCCCTCTTCTCAACCTCTCAGACGTTGTCTCACTGCAGAGTGAAGCAGGCACTTCACTGATCACTGGTTGGATATAAACTGTAGATATCTGGATGGGACTCTACCTCCTCTCTTTTTTTTTATGGGATTACTTCGTCAAAAAATTGACCGAGTGACTGATTCTTCCAGGCTGTTTTGATGTTGACTGGTTGAGTACAAAGCAGCAGTTTCTGGACCATCTGTGTTCACTGGCACAGTATGGCTGCTTTAATGTTTTTATTAGTACTAAAACATAGTTGTAGTAGTAGTCATAGTACTGCAGTAGCTGCTATAGTGTTAAAGGTAATTGATTACTGTATGTGTAACATTCCTCTCCTCTCCAGATGTTGACCGTCTCTGTGTACGTGTTGCAGTTGCTCCTCTCCTCTTCTCCCAGCTCCTCCTCACCTCTGGTCAAGGTAAACTGAATGTGTTTACTGGTAATAAATTATTTGAATACCAGAATTTCAAACACTTCACAACACGAGAAACCTGAAACATAACACAGAGGTGACACAATTATCTGTTACTTATTACCAACGTTAATATTAATGATGGCATGTTTAAAGTGCATTCATGAAACTGCCAGTTTGTTTGCAGGTCCTCGGGTATGTCTGTGATTATGGTTGTCAGCAGCTTATCTGTGACCTCAGCTCCTCCAGCTGTGATTCTGGCCAGACACATTTAAAGACAGATGGGTGTGAAGAGTTAAAAGTTAAAACAATAGGTAGAGTTCAGACTATTTTGTTTAACACACATTACTTTTAAATATCCATCCGACTATTTTCAGGTCGCGATGGTAGCAGGTTCAGTAGGTTGACTCAGACATCCCTCTCCCCAGCCGTGTTTTCCAGCCCTTCAAGCTGTTCCTACACCAGATAAGATATAAAGTATTTCAAGCATTTTCTGGGTTTGCCCCAGAGTATCCTCCCAGGTGAACGTTATTGCCTCCTGTGGAGGACGCCCAGGTGCCACCCTGATAAGATGCCTGCTCATGCTCAGCCGAGTCTGGACACTCTTCCAAAGAAGCGTTGAACACTTGTATTCATAATCCCATTTATTTTACAGAGGCTTGTGACCATAGGTGAGGGTAGAAAGCTCAACTTCATTTTTTCCAACTGTCTCTCTCTGCATTTCACACTATCTCAGAAGTAAAGTGTTAATTATACTATTTAAATTACATCATAAATAAATAAGGCTGAGGAGGACTAATTTATTAAAGCAGGGTCAGGCACAAACTCATAGTTTAGTGTGTGTGTGTGTGTGCATGTGTGTGTGTGCTGCTTGCTAACAGCAGGTTGTGGTGCAGCAGATGTCAGCTGAAGAGCCACAGGCGACAGATGTATGCATTGTTTGAGTGTTTGCTCTCGTCCCGTTGTCTCTTCTTGAGAGACCATCTAAAGGTCGAGAGTTGGTTTTAAGTTATTTGTTTATTACAGTTGGAGTCAGGTTGTAATTATTTCCACATTTGTTTATTTCTGTCTTTATTCTTTACATGTTTATGTATTACACACCTTTTTTCAAAAAGTAATTATGGGGAAATATATGTCAAATTATATAACTGTAAAATTTGTACATATGGCAGTTTTAGGTAATTATTGATTAAATAAATAAATGTGTAAATAAAGACAGTAAATACATTTAAAATAAATGAAATCTAAGAAATATGTTGGTATGAAAAAAAACATCCATGGGACCGCTGTCCAGCTGCCTCAAAAATGCTGCGTGTGTGCATGCCTGTTGAGACACTCATTGTCATTATAAACAGCGTGCTCCTCTCCCAGTGGGAGGTTAAAGGTCACCATCTGGAGTCCAACACGCTCACACACACTTCTCATTTTCTTATTCACACTTTGTGTTTGTGTGTCAGGATCAGTCAGTATGTGCCAGGACTTTCTGCGGTGCAGGCAGGGAGTGTGTGTCGACCGACAGAGGAGAACCAGTCTGTCGCTGTGTGGAGGTATAATCACTCTTTACATCAAAATACTACTAGCTGGATTCTATAATAATAATAATACATTTTTAATTTCTTATTTCTTCTTATTTCTATTTCTATAGACACATTTTTAATTTGGTTTAAATGTATCTAAATTGATTTGCATTTATACCCCTGGTACATTTTGTAGCCTGTACTTTGATTGTCTTAAGTAAAGAATTTGAGGTAGTACTCTGCACTTGCACTTTTACTTAAATAATGATACTAATAATATTATGGCATAATAATAATAATATAATAACAATAATAATAAAGTAAATAATAATGTTACTATTCTTTCTTTCAGTACAAACTTTGCTATAGTCAGTATAAAGTTACAGCAATACACACAAATACACCAAAAAAATGACACACATCCTTCAATAATAATAATGTTAGAAATGCAGCTTAGGCCTGTAACGTTTTATTTTTAAACACTAATCCCTGTCTGCAGCAGTGCGATGTGTCAGAGCACTGGGTTTGTGGCAGCAACAGAAAAACCTACAGGAATCACTGTGAGCTGCACAGAGACGCCTGCATCACCAAGACCAAGATCCATGCAGAGCACCGAGGACACTGTCTGGGTCAGTACACACTATTCAGAACCAGTAGCTCATACATGCAGACTGTGGAAGATGAATACACAAGGTGTGACTGTGGTCTCTGGCTGTCTGTTTGCAGAGAAAGCAACAAAGACAGACGTGAGCCCCAGTAAGTTACAAACACAGACTTCAGCTTCTCACGTCGTCCTCAGCTTTGCGGACTCATGTTGTTGTGTGGGCTTGTGCCTGTAGTCGTGTGTCTCCTGTCCAATCGTGACTGGCTGAGAGAGCGAGTGATCCGGTGGGTTCAAGAGGAGGTGGAATCAGACGCTTTGTCAGCTCATGATCTCCTGCAAACATACTTCCAGGTCGGAGCTCTTCACGTGCCCCCACAGTAATCACTTTCCATCCAAAAGGAGTGGTTATAGCTGTATCCCCCTGAAGTGTCGAGAGTCCTTTAAATCTTTAATTAAAATGTTTCTTGTCACAGAATTACGACGACGGAGATTTACAGCTCGACTCCAAAGAGTTCTTGAGCTTCCTGAAACATAATGAGACGGCTTTAAATCTGACGTACTCTGATACGCTGGAAACCAACCTGCTGCTGCGGTACACACACACACACACACACACATATACACACTTCACTTACTGAAGGAGACTGTGAGCGAGGAGTAACCCAGACTCAGGACTAGACTTAACCTAAAACTCAATTTAATTCTAGTTTGTGTGGTTAAACCAAATCTACGATGGGCAACAGAATAAATATTTGTAGTTTGTAGCCAACTGCACGTCTTCTGATACCAGCAAACTTGATGAGAGATGTGAGTGTTCATCTGTGTAAGTGTTCAAAACACAAATGTTTATGTTTGTTTCCAATCTTTCTTCCAGGTCTCTGTGTGTTGATGCTCTGATCGAGCTGTCAGATGAAAACGCAGACTGGAAGCTGAGTTTAACTGAGTTCATCAACTGTCTGACACCCACCTACCACCCACCTGAACGAAGTAATCTCACACACACACACACACACACACACACACACACAGAACCTCCTTCTCTGAAACGATCACCCATGCCTATGTCTGTCTTCCTCACTGTAGAGTGCGCTCTGGAGGATGAAGTGCTGGAGGACGGAGCTAAAACTCAGATGGAGTGTAACAAATGTGTGTGTGCCTGTGGAAACTGGGTGTGCACTGCTCTGACCTGCAATGGTGACAACACAAATGAACACAACACAAATGCAAAAACACAACTGTGTTATAGAATGTACTGCTTATCACAGTTAGATTTTTTTGGTACTTCAGGGGATCATCAGGTGGAGACAGAGGCCGACGAAGGAGCAGAGGGAGAAGAAATGACAGAAGAGGAGTGGAGCAGAAGTGTGGCTGAACTCAACGCCTTACATATGAGCACTGATGTGCTGTGATGGGAAATGTAGTCCACAACAGTCTCACCACACAGCATTTCCATGTTTCTCTACACATTTCTTATTTGTAATGATCATACATGACTGAGAAACACGATTATTTAATTAAATGTATATTTTTCTTCATGTTCTATAATGCTGTTAAATGTTCTTCATTATTAAATAATAATCAATAACTTAGGTTGATTTAGCGTCATTGGTTTCATTGATAAGCAGTATTTTGTATGAAAGAAACACTGTATTGTGTAACATAAATACAAAAACTCTGAGTGTAAGGGATGAAGGAACCATGTGAGGCTTCAGATTATGGAAAAGGTCCAAAATCATGTCATTCAAAGATACATTTGAATAAGAAAAGCCTGTTTTGATAAAAGATCTTTTAAATGAAAAACAAAAGTGTAAAGACTAGCAGGCAGATTGTGCTGTATTTAATACACACATACACTTTTTTTCAATAATAATGATGGAAATAATAATAAAAGTGTGCGAAAAGATTCTTTTTATTTTTTGAAAAATAACTTTTCTAGCAAAAAGGCCAGTGATATGAATTTTTTTATCAGCTAAGTGATAATAAAAAAAAAGTGAATAAAAGCAAACAAATTGTAAACTGCAAAAAACAAAAATACCCCACCTCAATAAATACATAAAATACAAACATTCAAATACAAACATTTCACAATCTAGGTTTAAAAACGTGGTGTCTGTTGACTAAATTCAGCTTTGTGTATAAAATATTGTAACATCATTATCTGTGTTTATCCGCAGATCCGCACTTCAGTTTTCTTCTATTTGGGTCTAATACACTGTGGCTGATTTGGTTTGGCTTCAGTATCTACATCTTAACAGACACCACTTTGTGTAGTTAATTCAAAAAGGGTAATGTAAGGCTTCTAATTTTTAATGTAGCACTTTGGAGGCTCCTGAAATTACCCAAAACACATAGAACTGTTAATAAGGCCTCCAGACAGGTTCCTCACCTCTAATAGAAAAACATGCTCCTTCCAGATAGTTCAAGGCCGTGGCCGTGTTACGGTCCTCCCCCGTGGTTTGGAGCGATTGACTCGGTCCGTAGTACAAGCTGGCAGGCTGGAACGGGCCACTGTGGCTGAGCGGAGGAGGAGGAGAGGACAGGTAAGAGCTGAAAGGAGGAGGCTGGGTGGAGTAGGGGAGAGAAGGTAGGTGGTGCACTCTGGGACTTGAGGTGAAGGACGAGCTGAGAGAGGTCATCTGACCCAGGAACGACTGCTCACTGGTCCACAGTGTGGAGGAAAAGGCCCGACAGTCTGCAAGCAGACGCATGATTCCTGTCAACTTCCTGGTATTTTTGGGGCTTTCTACTGTGTTCCACGGCCTTCTTCAGACAGAGTTAGTTGTCATAATGTGAAGACACTAGTAAGTAGACCTTAAGCTTGTATTCAGTATTTATCTGTCTGATTTTGCATATGAAATGCAAAGCATAGCACAATACATACAATGTATTGTTATGTACTATCCAAAACTTTAAACAAAGGTTTAAAACATGCTTTTATTCCCAACTGACTATTTATCCTTAAAGTACCTGGTGAAGCAGTGCTGCTGCTGCAGACACTGCTGGAGGGCCTGAACACTCCTAACTTCACCTCCTTCTGTCTTTGTCCTGAGAAACAGAGAAGAGCAAAGTAAGTCTGACTGCAGAAGAAGAAAAAGAAGCAGCAGCTTGGGATAAACCCCCCTCACATTATCCTACTAACTTCTTGGCAGCCGTGGTCCATCCACAGTCACCTTGATGGCTCTGTGCAAGGTGGCTACCTGAGGGGGCGTGGTCAGCACATTGATCGAGACGGTGAAACTCTTCCCTGAAATAAAATAACAAAAACACATGTGCAGATTGTTTATAATATTTAATGTTAAAGTCTTATATTATATTATATATATATATATATATATATATATATATTTAGCATGTGGTGCCCAGCACATAAACCACTTTGATATTCACCTCTCCCGCTGCGGCCTATGAAGCGGAGGTCATTGAAGTGGGCGTGGCCTTGCTTCATGGTTGCTGTGGCGTTGCGTAGCTCGGCACTGCTGTTGTCGTCATTGCCAGCCATCACTGTCACAACCACGCCGTCTGGCACATCGGTACCCAAGGCAATCACCTGAAGGATGGAGGAAAGATTAGGATGAAATAAAATGCCACGCTATATGATGACCTTTGACCCACAGACAGTTTTACACAGATACTCACAGTGAAGGCTCTCGGCAGCGTCTTGTTACACCTCCAGTGCTGCGGCAGGCTGCTGCAGAGGAAGTTGGGGCTGTCAGTCTGCACCAGACCTCTGTTTGGTGCTGTGCTGCGCTGGTGGGGAGACCCAACCTCCTGGTCATCCAGCTGGCGGTTACTGGGGGATGGCGTTGGCTGTCGCCTCCTCACCGCAGGATCTAACAGGAAAAACATCAAAAGACTTCTTCACCTTTTTGTATGTCTCTGTTTGAAGGGTAATAATTAGGAGAGAAAGAATCTGCAATATATATGAAAAAAATATTTTTAACTGAGATTGCTAATCGTTCCCATTATGAGATAAATCATTTTAATCTACAATGTAAATTAAATAGGTCTTACTTAGATATATCAAACATTCTAAATAGGTCTTGCCCCTTCATATAATTGTAAATATATGAAATAAATATATGCATTTTTGCACAGGATCAATGCAATGTGTTGCAGAATTAAACTGACTAATGTAGGCCCAGATATTGTCTGTTAGGGACTCTCCTAAGACATACAAATGATAACTTAATACCAATCTAAATTTTTATTATTTCAGTTCTACGTAGTTCCATTATTTACTGTCTTTAATCCCATCACTCTATATTAAGCTAAAGCTAAATGTTAGCTAAACGTGATCAATTAGCCCCACGCTGATTAATTAGACGCATCAAACCAATATGATCTTACTTCAGCTTTACAATTATGGCGAGTTAAACCCATTATCAAAGATTTTCCACCCATCTAAATCGCGAGCTAGTTTCCTATAAACCAGGATTGCTAGAAAACTACAAGTACCACCACGACTCCGAGTTGAAGTGATAACACGTCATCAACTCGCGCCGGAAAAGCAAACGTACAAAAAGCTGCAGCATTTTTTTGAAGAGTCAGGTAAAACATTTCATAAATTTAAAGCGTGTGTAGCTCCGCTCTCCTCATCCCTGTGTCCGTCTCTGTGTCTTTGTCTTCTGTGTTGTGTTTCCTTCACCGCAGTGTTTGAATGGAGGGAACTGCGCTGCATTATTATTCAGATTTTACTGCCGGAGGGGAAGTTACTGCGGTCATACCACCTGTCCCTCTGAACATGATATATAATATATGTGTTTGCGTGAATATTTGCATGTGTGTGTGTTTGCACGGTGTTTTAATTTGCATTGTTCTGCTATCTTGTTATTTTAAGCTCTTGGCTGAGCTTCTATTCTTTTGGGTTGAGTAGTAGTGTTTTGCTTAAGTGCTCCTACATTAGCTTAAACCACATCAGAGCGCCGTATAATCAGTACGGTTTGAATAGTAAATGTGTTTACTGAAAATAAACATGACATGTGTTGAGGTATTTGTCTTTGTTTGGATTTACCATCTAACTCGCTGTGAAGCTATTTCTGTCTAGAAATCGGTGATGATTTGTAATGTAGTATATTCAACGCAAGTGCAATGTAGAGTCTGTAAGATCAAATCTTATACGAGAGAGTAGAAATAAGATAATACTGATGTCTCTTAATAATATAGTTCATCACGTGGTCATCAGAATCTTCTTTATCGTATTTAATGTTGATTAAAAGTGATTACCATCATAAATTCTCAAAGCTCACTAATAGTTGCACTAATAGTTAAATGAATATGGTGGTGGAATGACTTTCCCTGCTCCATTATAACTGAGCCTATCACAACCTTTAATAAAATATTTGAAAACTCTCCTGTTAAAAATGATTAAAAATGACTCCACCATGTTTTAAGTGTGATTTCAGATTAATGCATAATATTTATTGTTTTCATTTCTGTTGTCAGGTGGTGTGGTTATGAGCGGTCTCATGGCTGGATCTGCTGCCTCCAGTTCTAAAGACCGCTCAGTGTCTAGGACCAGCTTCATCCCAGAGTTACAGAGCATGATGTAAGATGCACACACACACATGCAGAAAGAGACTCACCCCAGTAGAGCATCGGGCTCGTGCTGCTGAACAGACTGTTTGAAGCCATAGAAACCTGTTCATCAGATCAGAAAGGCACAATCTGTTTGTTGAAGTGATTCTGGCACAAAGTACAGTAAGATATAATGTTAACAGGCAAATTATTATTAGTCAGTGTGTGCCTCATACAAAATGTGTAGTTTAATTTATATGCAGGTTTAATGAAAGAATCATTTCAGAAACCTTGTTCATGATAATTTCTCTGCTCTAACAATTGAAGATGTTTTGATAAAAGAAGTACAACCATGCACGACTAGTTTAAGTGGCAACTATTTGGGTAATTTTAGTCATTATTTAGTTAACATAACCTTGTTTTAGTTTCACTCTCGACAACTTGCAGTTTTTATTAGTGTGTAAAGTGAAAATCTTTTGGTTTTGGATTGTTGGTTGGTTGAACAAAGTCTCCCAGGTGCTTAAGCAGCAGTGATTGTTATTACTGCAGTTAACAAACATTATATCATGAAAAGTTCTCAGTTCTTTAGTTAAATCCTGATTAATATTGAACAGCAACTAAACAGCTGGAGAAATCTACAAAAACAGCTATTTTTTGTATCTTAGCTGAAGATAAAAACTTCTCCTGAACCCAGTCAGTACAGTACATTTTTCAGAAAAAACTGAATTAGAAAATAAAGGCAGAAAAAATATTTTTGCTGTGATTTTTCTCAGTGTAGGAAAAGTTCTGCGCATGCTGTAGCCTCCCATCATTGTTTGTTTGTTTGTTTGTGTGTGTGTGTGTGTTTTGGGAACTCACCTTATGCTGTATCTAGGCTGCAGAGACGTGTTGTTGGTGGTCAGACACTCAGAAACCCAAATAAACCTCCCTGCCCACAACCCCAAACCAAAGCCGCTCTCACCTGTGTGATGGATTGTTGCAGGCGGAGCGATGACCGGGGGACTGTCAGGTGGTTGTAGGTGACAGACAAAGAATAGAAAAACAGAGAGAACGAGAAGGAGCGAGAAAGGGATGGAGCGTCAGGATGTGGGTTTAGGTTAGCCTGCCCTCGAGGAAGTGGCTTCTCTGGATGCAAATTGAGGTTTGACCAAACTGTGGTTAAAGTGTGTGTGAGAGTCAGGTAGAGGAAGAAGATGGAGACGGATAGACGAACATGTGTGAGCTCGATTTGTGAAGCTGGTGACTTTTAAATATTGTTATTTTTAACATATTTCAGGAAGACATTATGTTTTTATTCTGATGCCATGTTTTAATATGTTGCTAATAGGGGAAATGTCATTGATGAATCAAGTCCACACACAAATCCCACAACAAAGCTTTTAACTGAAAGAAATATACTTTAAAATAGTCAGAATTTAGATTATATTCAGAAGAATACGGCGTCAAATCAATTCACACACCAGCGTCTTTATTTATTGCATTTTCTTCATCTATAGTATTTTTGTCTGTATATTGTAGTTGTGATATGTGAATGTAAATAACTTTAATTCACTTCAATTGTTCTATTGTTCTGCAGCAGTGACTAAAAGATTGCAGTAATTGTAGTTTTCACTACTCAATGTGAAAAAAGTTCCCAGCAATATTTAACTCAAGTGAAACTATTGTCAATAATGTGTGATATTTAAATATAAAGACTTTGCCTATATTTATTATTTTGTGAAACTAGTTGTTATGATAATTTACTTGCTTAAAAAAATCCTGCATTCAGAAGTGTAACGGAAGATAATCTGTAACTGCATCATAATATTTGTTGGCTGTATTTTGTATTATCAGAATCTACAGCAATTCCTGTCAAAATTAGTATTGATTCGACGTGATGTTTACATTACATGTATATAATCTGGTTCAGTGAGTACAGTTCCTACGGTGACGTCTTGTACTTGTGTCACATTTCTGCAGCGGCACGTGGATTGGAATGAACGGAAAGAAAGCGGTTGGGAGGTTGGAATTAACTGAAATCTACATGTGTATGAAAATGCAGATATATTCATGTTTTGCAGGTTTGCTCTGGGAGATGCTCGCAGGCCTTCAAACGAGACGGCGGCTCTGGTGGAGGACATTGTGCACACACAGCTCATAACAATGGTAACAACGGAGGATCAGTAACAAAAGAATCAAATATACATTGTTCAGTCCACAAACAATTAACACGAAACAGTATAACTTAAAGTAAAACTTTAAAATTAATAATGGCAGCAGTTTGAGTTTTCCAGCAGTGTTTGAATGCAGCATTAGTGAATCAGAAACCATGGGAATAAAAAACCTCTGCCTGTTACACATGTTAGTGTTGGTTTTAGTTATGTTTAGGACTTTTATTTTGAAGAGTTTCCTGCTCAGCCTCAGTGTCATTCTACTTGTCTTTATGTTCAGCTCCACTTCTGAACTGACTCCATAGCTTTTTAACATATCAACAGAAGCATTTTATTTTATTTAGTTATTTTAAAATAGTTTTAGAAAAGTTTCACTAATGCTCTTGATGCTAATTTGACTGATGTGATCGATTTTTTTCTTAGCTGCATCAGGCCTGTGAGGGGGCAGCCCTTCGAGGTTCGAGGGTGATTTCAGCTGAGGACATCCTGTTCCTGATGAGGAGAGACAAAGTAAACAAAACCAATCAGACACACAAACCCCTTCACCGTCATCTTAACTTAACGTGTCATTCCTGTTCTGTGTTGTGTCCAGAGGAAGGTGTCGAGGTTGTTAAAATATCTCCAGTTTAGAGATTATAAATCCAAAGTCCTCAAAACTCTGGATGACGAAGACACACAGCAGGATGCAGGTATTATACTTTTTTTGTTAGAGCAGCAGGATTCTCAGATCAGACTGTAGATGTTTTCTGTTGTCGTGTGTTTGCAGACAGGTGGGGCGGCGCCGGTGGTAACCAGCGGAGGCAGCGACTGGCTCAGGATTTTCTGGTGTGGATGGACCAGACGGGCGAGCTGCTGTCGTTAGCTGATCGGCAGGATGTGGACCCCGTAAAACAGGAGAGGATGGAGGTCAGAAGTCACTGTGTTGTCTGTCCAAAGAAAGCTCTGACCCAGTCCCCACATGAGCGCAGTTTGTAAGCAGTCAAACCTCTGCTCACATGTTGACACGTGGAGCTTTATACAAAGACGCGCGCTTCCCTTTATCAACAGCAGGAATGTTTCAGGAGTAAGAATGAGGGATGTCGAGAACATTATTCACAGAGCAGTGCTTAGAACTAGTCTGTCAAAAATGGAAACTTACACAAAGTGTAGATTAATAAGCAATAATACAAATAATAAACTAAATTTATAAAGAGGAACATAAAAATGTACTCCACAACCACCATTAAAAACCTGTGAAACATAAAGGAAAACGTCGACAGACAGTTTCCATTACACACAGCCAGCACTGTTTAAGTTTTTCCTGAAGTATTTAATGTGTGTGTGTCTTCAGCGTTTAGAGCGCCAGACTCGGACTATGGAACCTGCTCAGTACTCGGAGTTCTGTGAGAGTCGCCAGCTCAGTTTCGGTGAGATTAATAATCCTGATATAAGAAAGGTGTTGTTTGTGTTTCCATCTTTTCTGTCTTTATTAGTGCGTCCAGTGACATGTTAATTCAAAAAGTTTTTAGTTAATGGGTGTAATATACCGTGATTAGTTCAGATGAATTCATTGACATGTTCGTAGTAGAAAACACATTTAAAGTATTAAAAATAATAATAGAACCAAACCTGCACACAGCTTTTCCCCTTTTTAAACGTGTTTGTCTCTAAGCTAAGAAAGCATCGAAGTTTCGGGACTGGCTGGACTGCAGCAGCTTAGAGCTGAAACCCAACAGCACAGCCATGGAGATCCTGTCGTACCTGGCCTACGAGACTGTGGCTCAGGTAACTGCGAGTTCTGTCCTGCAGTGGACAGAGGAGGAGGAAACATACTGATGGTTATGTGCTATCTCTACAAGGCAGTGTCCAAATTTAAATACCAGCCCTGCCCCTTGTTGACAGCTGGGGTCTGGCTAGACTGAAAACCCCCTGTAGTTCTGAAGCTGTGGTGTGTTTTCTGGGGATCTCCAGAGTGAAAGGGCTTTAAAGTAATGGAACGCCTCAGTATTAGTTTGAATGGTAAATGGTCTGCAGGTTTCAGGTGGGCGTGCATACGAGGGCAACTGCTCCGCCTCCTGATCCACAGTAAATAACACAAATATTAAATTCGTAGTACATTAGGAACGAGGAGATTTGCTAATAATGCTAACTGCTGTAATAATGCTGTTTTGGCAAAAATGAAAACAATTCTTTTCAGAGGCCTCATCAAATGTTTTTTTTTTGTTCTTTTTCATTCTCCAGATTGTGGACTTGTCTCTGCTGGTTAAGCAGGAAATGACGGCTAAGAGTAATCCCATCAGTCACGTGATCTCAGCCAGCTACATCCACTACAACACACACGCCGAGGTGCGAGTGCACACCGTACATGCAGTCACAAGTCACTGAGAGAGATTGTAGTCATTTGTCCATCTTTCTCTTCACCAGGTAAAGAAGGATCCAGACTCACCTGAAGCCACTCCCCCCTCCACTCCCAGCTCCTCACACTCATCAAAGCACCCCCTCCAGGGTAATGGCAGCCTGGACAGCCGAGCAAGACAGAGGAAGCGCAAGAAGGTGTGTGTAACCCTACCCCTTCTGTCCTTTAAGAGATGAGATCTGTTCATACTTCAGGCTGCAAGAGTGAAGTGTAGCAAAAACTGTAATGCTCAATGCTGTTAAATACTTTATCACCGCTCTACTGCTCCTACATACAGCTGCACAGAGAATGAAGCTGTCGTCCTGTGTCATGTTTTTTTAGAGCAGTCCAGCAACAGTGGAGCCTCCCAGTGGATCCATCCAGCCCTGTCACATCAGAGAGGCCATGAGGAGATACAACTACAGGCGCACAGTGAGTCCACACGTGGCAGAGACATCTGGTCGTTACAACCTGAGTCATGCTGGTGAAAGCTGAAGTACATTAAAGGACGTCCCTTGTTTTCCCCAGAGTCCGTACTGGAAGAGTGGGATGGCCTTCCTCACCTGCTGATCAACATGTACACGTTTAACTGCTCTAATAAAGACTTTTTGCAAACCTGTGTTCTTAGGTTTTGTTAGTTTTACTCCAGAAAAATACTCCAACGTCAAAGTCGCCATTGTTGAAAAGAAACTTTATTGGTCACTAATACAGAAAATGCAAGGGGCTACTGAGCAGGCTCCAAACTCAGCTTAGTCACATTATAGCAACATGAGAATCACCTCGGTATCTGCTGCGAGAGTTGAAAAATGAGAGGTTCAATGCGGGGTCGTGGAGGGTGGTGGAGCAACAAAACTCATTGGTATTTGATCTCAGCACAGCTTGATATCAACATTGAAACAAATGCTTGAATGTGTGATTGCGTTGCTCAGTACTTCTGAGCACTGTTGAGCAGCGACTCTCTCTCCATCAGCAGCTCCCCATATCTCTGCTGAAGTTCTCTCTCTCGCTCCATCTGCCTCTCCCCATCCTCCCGCAGAGCCTGGAACACAAACGCATGTTCTGTACTATTCAAATAACAGATTATGTTATCTAGACACTTTTGTTTTGCTTTTTACCATTTGTCTCCTGGGAATGGCCGTATCTTCTTGTTTCTTCAGCTGAGTAAAGGTCTGTAGCTCCGTTGCTGCCTGCTCCACCTGGTGGACAAAACAAACAGCACATTATTATTATTATAGACCCCCACAATAATTCAGTCAACAATTCTATTTCAATCTAAGCTTTTATTTTTAGTAGTGAAAAGTAGATGTAATCATTTTATTAGCTAATTTATTTAAAGTTTGTTGGAACCCCACGGCACACTGAACCACACACCCTTCATTTGGAGGACGACGGCTCTACCCACCCGTAAGTGCTGATTAATCCATTAGGGGAATCTCACTACTACTACACAGACTACTCAACAATATCTAAAGTAAATGATGTCTCCTGCAGTATTTGTACATTGTGGTATTGATGTCTGTAATGTGGTTCCATGTGTTGACTGTTACTAACAGCTTTAGCTGAACCTCACAGATAAAAGGTTTCTCTCTAAGTGAGAAGAATAAATGAGGAGTTGATGCTTCTGCTGAAGGAAACGCTTCCTCGCTGCAGAACTAAATGCTGACAGATCAAATGTATGGTGTTCAGTACCTGTTCCCAGATTTCATTGTGCTGCTTCAGGAGCCCCAGCGCTCTGGACTGAAACCCTCCAAGCAAGATTTTGAGTTTCTTCTCAAGTTTGGCCGCCCTCTTAGCCTCCGCTGTCATGTGACCACGGTTCACCTGGAGAGAGAGACACAGGGACTCGTACGTAGGACGGGAAACGTGACTCTTTATGCGTCACTGTGGCCACTCACCTCGAGTTTTTTCTCAAAGCTTTCGATACGGTCTTTCTTTGAAGCCAGGTTAGCTCTGGTGTATCTGTTCTGTCCGGGTAGATATAAGACCTGCACAGGAAGACAGGCCGGTTAATAATTCAGAACAAAACCCTTAATGAGGTTGTGTTTCATTTAATTCAAACTAACTTTATTTGTGCAATATGAAACCCCCCAAAAATCTATAAACCTTTACAACAAATATCTTTAAAACTATAAAGGTTACAGATGAAGTAAATGCCAGTTGAGCTTTTCTTACCTGTGCGTAGCACTCCTCCCACACCTGGCTGTAAGCCTCCATGCTGAGATCCCCGTGACCCATCCCCGCCTTCACCACCTCCATCTCTCCTGCCAGCATCTCCCTCGCCTGTTTATTAACAAGTCACAGAGGTAACAAACACCTGTTATATGTGCATAATAGCTACACTGCTACCACACACCCATCGCCGAGTCACACAAACGAAAGTCATTGTCATTTTGAATAATGGTAATCATGTATTACTACAACAGCTGCAGTAACCTTTAAAAAAATGTTCTACTCCTTAACTCAGACAAAACTGAGGTCATGATATTTGGACCCAAAAATCTCAGAGACACGATATCTGGTCAG
>JAUMTR010000007.1:16949263-16999261 GCA_032270685.1 Microctenopoma stevenorrisi | reverse complement strand
TAGATAGATAGATAGATAGATAGATAGATAGATAGATAGATAGATAGATAGATAGATAGATAGATAGATAGATATATGTGACTGAATGGGGTCTGGTTAAATTGTGAAGTACAAAGAAGTGCATGCTTGAAAAGAATTCAAAAATCATTAAAGCATACTTCCATTAACAAGAAAAGTAACAGTCTTAGTATTTACTCTCTCTCTTAATTTGTAATTTTGATCCTTCATTCAATACTTTTTGGGATTTTTCCCACTACTAATGTGGACCCATTTGTCCCTTCAGTCCTCCTCTGACAGAGCTTCGTGAGGTGTTGACGGCTGGGACTTGCAGTGACCTCTGACCTCTGTCCTCCTGTCCTGCAGGAAGTCTTGAATCTCTCCAGGCAAACACTGGAACTTCTCTTGAAACTCTGCCTCCACCGCTCCCTGCAGCTGGAGAAAGATGGCAGGTTGCTCTGAGGGCTTCTTCTGCAGATACCACCATTAGCTACAGCTCCAAACTAAACTGAGATTATGCAAACACCCAATCCGTGAGGTGAATTGGCGATCGCTAAATCTGCCTTGTTCCTTGTTTCCTACTGTCAAGGGAGATGAGTTGCACATTTAGAAATGAGCCTGCTGCTGACAGCATTTCCTGCCAACAGCTTCAATATGGCTGCCAGGGGGCAGGTTACATCATCTGAACACCTCATGCTGACGTCCGAACTGATTCCAAATCGTGTGGGTGTGGAGCCGCAGACAGCAGCAGCAGCAGCTCGGAGCCGCGTGTTACAGAAACATTCTTGCTGCGAAGCGTGAAGTTTGCCAAGTGGTGAGAGGTGCATTTCACAAATGTAAATCAGATGCGGACAACTCACATTTGTTTTATTACCTTGGGTTTCTGGTCTTGTATCTGCTGCAGGAGCTCATTGTGCTGCTCCACCAGCTGATCGTGGCGCTTTGCCTGAGTCTCCTCCAGCTGCAGACGGAGACAAAGAGTCGATGAGCATTTATGATTGCAGAGAGACTGGACGACCATAAAAAAACGTTACTATCTCTAAAGTAGTCAGTCTATAGAAGAGCCTGTGAAAAACTTGAACCCAGATTCTTCATCCTCCGGCACTGCTCACCCGTTTTATGTTATGGACGACTTCATTGACATAGGACTTATTGATCTCAATCTTCTCCCTGGGAAAACACACACAGATAAGTTAAGCTTTGGCTAAATCTGACAAAACTATCTGCAGAAAACATCAAACGAAGCAGCTGGATTATTGGGAGGTATCAAGGCAGAGTTTTAGCAGATGGACATTGCTGTGTCTGTGTTTATGGCTCATACTCCTCAGCCAGATGTTTCTCTTTGGTCTTCGCCTGGTTGATCTTCTCTGTTCTCCTTCGATCCATCTGTCTCTTCAGCTCCTTTTTCTCCCTACAGCAGCAGGAAAAACATCAGAGCTAATGCTGCAGGAGCGCCCTAAAAATATCTGCTTTAGTTTTCCTGAAGTTCAGAATTGATGGAACTGCAGCACATAAAATTCTTTGTGGCTGCAAATGAAAACAATATTTGTTGAAGTTTCCCTTTTATAGTGACGCCAACAGGGGGTGACAGTGTGTTGTGTTGGAGCTCTGCCCTGTGCGTCATCACATGTAGTGGTTTCTGCTGCACTGATGCTTTCAGATGCACTAAATAAGGTCTGCGGGTAAGTTGTTCTTTTGTCATCTTGTCTTCAAATACAAATTGTGCCACAGAAGAAGAAAGGTTCTTGAATTTGTACGTCAGTCCATAACTAGATGAATTTAGGATGCGGCGTTACTGAAGCAGCTCAGTGTACGTGTGTACAAACGGACTCGTATCTTACTTGTCACAGACGTCTTTGAGTTTCTTCATCTGGAGGTTGTGACTCTCCTCAGCCAGGCTGCTCAGTCGCTCTATCAGCTGACGGACACAGAAAGCACAGGTGTAAAACCTGACGTTGGAATTCATTGTATTTTATTTCATTCGTTTGAAGAGTTGTAGCACTCATATAATGAGAACAGGCGTCGTGGAGAGTTGTTCTGAGGAGTTCAGAGGACCCAGAATAATTCACTAGTAAGAGTTTTAAATGCACATTTTATAGAGAAACACAATCCATTATTCAAAGCAGAGGTGTTTAAAATATCTTAATGCGAAATGGAAAGGAGGCATTCAATTATTAACTCATCTGTATATAGATAACCTACATTTCAGAGGCACTAACGGGGGTTGAGGCCGGGGTCAGGTGTGTGTTGAGACTGTACCGTTTTTATATGTTCTCTCTGTAGATATTTCTGACTGTAGTACTGTTCCTGCCTCAGAGCCAGAAGCTGCTGCTGCTGCTCGTCTCTCAACTGCTGAAGGCGATCGTCTTTCTCTGCGTCAGAACACAAACTCCTGATGCACGCGCGCGCACACACACACACACACACACACACACACACACACACACACACAGATAACTACCCAGGTAGGCTCAGGAAACATTACTCACTCAAAAGTTAAGTGGAGAAAATGACATCGAATTAGAGAGTCACATGTTAGTAAGAACACATTGTGTGTGTGCGTGTGTGTGTGTGTGTGTGCGCACCTGCTCTTGCTGCACTGTCTTGTCATCTTCTTGTATTTGTTGTTGAACTCTCTGAGAAGCTCTGAGGTTTTCTTCTGGTGTCTCCTCACCAGCTCCTTCAGCTCCTTAAACTGACGTCTCTTCTCCTTCTGGTAAACCTTCGACTGCTGCAGACTCTCCATGGTACACGCTGTGACCTCTGAAACCACAGATCACATTTTTAAAGGAAACAGGAACAACAAGTAATTCCATTAAAATAAAATAGTTATTTTGCAACTCAAATTAAACTGTGGAACAATAACTGGGTATATTGCATCGTGTCATGTTTTTTTCTGTATTAGTCTGATACTAATTACTCTTTGTTATAGTTTCATGCTTCACGTTTTACCACTTTTACACAGACAGTATATAAAATCTTATACAGGAAGTTTTAAAAATGCTTACCTATCAAAACACTTAAAACCAGATCTTCATTCTTTGCCGCAGGTTTGGCTGCTTCTAAAATAGTGAATAGAATGAACCTTTATTATCCTGAGAATGAGTATCTGTGACATTGAAGTACTAGAGCTATTATTTTAATTATTATCTAAGACTACAATATGTTTTGAAAGCAGTAAGTGTTCGTGCTTGTAGGTAAATGCTACCTGTTGCAGCTGCTTGCTGATTGGCTGCGGATGCTTTGGGTGTGGCGATGGGGGTGTGGCCTGCAGGGCCAGAGATGGGGCTGAGTCCGTTCTCCAGTGGAGCTGATTTCATATCGTTCTTACGCTCTGCACCGCTGTCAGCGTCATCCTGAATGACGACAAACAAATGTTCTGCCTTCAAGGCAAAGAAAGAAAAATAAAAACAGTAGAAACAGGACTGACCTCAGGCTGTGCGTCCTCCTCCCCGTCCTCCAGAGTCAGAGCCGCCAGCTGTTTAGATCTCTGTTCCAAGAGGTTGACGTATCGAATAGGGTTGGACAGAGCCTCTATCACATCTGGAGGAGAAATATGAAGTAGTATAAAGATATTTATAGAATAATGTGATACATCAAATTAATTGAACCTGAACCTGTATGAGTGTCAGATGACTGAAATGATCTATTCATGTTCAAATACTTGTTCACTCTAAGTCTAAACTCCTCTCAGTCCTGAACAATCCCTCCCACCCTCTACAGTGTCCTGGCTGGACAGAGGAGCGCGTTCAGCCACAGACTGAATCACAGGAGATCCTTCCTGCCTGTGGCCATGAAACTATACAGCTTCTCCTCTTTCTGTAACGGGTCAACGCTATCATTGGCCTATTTCATCTGTTACTTCTTCTTCTTTACTTCACTTTGCTTGGCAGACGCTTTTATCCAAAGCGACTTACAAGGCGCTAGCGTTGGGTGTCTGGCTCAAGGACACACCTGGTAGGGGATGGATTAGGAGTCAGACAGGGTTAGAACCTGCGACCACCTACATCCCAGTCTGACGCTTAACCCACTGAGCTCAGTGGTAGCTGTTCTTATCCATTTCTTTCTGTCGTATTTAGATTTGTATATATTTTTCATGTTATTTTGTATTCACATCAGTTTGGATCTTTTCTTTTTGTTAGAACTGAGAGCAGCTGAAAAGGTTTTGGAATATAAAGTATATCTCATTACATTTCACAACAATTGGAGGTTTGTGCTGCAGGACTGAGAGGTGCAGAGGTTCAGCTCAGAGGCTGCAAAAATGCATCCCACAACAAATGTAAAATGTTGCAGAAATGTGTTTGTAACATACGAGGTCGAGGGGTTAAGCGTGTGAAATGTTTTAATCAACAGATGTTTGTACCTGCAAATGTGTCTGGGACGTAGTCTTTGACTTCGATATAGACAAACACAGCGGGTAGAATCAAAGATTGATTTTTCTCATTTCTCAAGCCGATGTAGCGATAACCTGAAGAAAACATTTACCAACACAAAGAAAGTCTTATTTTAGAGTGAATGATAATAAAGAGGTTGAGCCAAGTTCATGTCAAACAGTCTTATTATGAACAGTCACGTAAGGACAAGGTAAAACTATTTCATTTAAAGTTATCAACAACACTTCTCAAAGCAGCAAGCAGTGTGCCTCTGCAAACAGTGGAGGCAGGATCTGGCTCCCTGGAGGTAAGGTAAGTGGAACATTTCTGAATAATCTGACAAATACATCACAGGCATTACAGCCTACACAGGTACACAGTAGATACCAAACACAAAAACCAAGATTTGATATAAAACCACGTAGAGTGAAGAATAAAATGGTTAAAATAAATATGGTTACAGTCATTTAGTACCTGGCCTGATGGCAGATACTGGAATAATCCGATGACCAATAAACTTCCCTCCTTCCTCAAAAGCGGCAATCCTCAGAGACGCCAGGGTAGGAAGAATCACCTTTCAGAGACAGACGTTTGTTACACATCTGATTCCACTCAGTCACTCCCACATGTTCCTCGGCTGTGTCTCACCTTTTTGAAGACGATAGGCTCTTCGTCCCACACCGGGTTGACGGCGTTGTTGTTCTGAGAGGTTTTCGTCTTCAGCGCTTTCCTCCTGGTGTCTGCAGGGAGTCCAAACATCTCCACCTCCACGTACACACCCACCCTCCGCTCTGTCAGGAACTGGCCTGAAATCACCTACAGACGCAAACATGCATCCGTGAATGAACACACACATGAACAACAGTTTGCATGAAGTAACGTGTATTCTCTTCAGGCCTGTGTGCTGACTTACATCAGTCCGTCTTAACACATCAGACGTGTCAAGTTTAATGATGCTACACGACAACATAATATACAACATACACAGTACCTTCACGGAGAGGGTGTTGGCAACAATGCCGTCCACTGTGTTCTCTGTGAAGGGGTCAAAGTGTTTGTCTTGCCGTCTTATGAACTCAGGCTTCAGTCTGTATCCGCTCCGACCGTTGTATTCAAACATGAAGAGATTCAGCTGCATGGACAAATCTGAAACGTTCACATACAGTTCGGGTGAGAGGCAGCATTACAGTTAGTGCCGTTATTTGTGCTACTAAAAAAAGTAAATGTTCTTTTTCATTTTGCCCCAGACATTGTTAGGCGACCAACAGTTGGAGCATTTCCAAGTCTCTGATACTCTCCTTGTTGATTCATAAGTGTAATTGCGTAGGATGTTCAGTATCTGTTGTGTTTTTGTTTCAAGAGTACAAGAGCGTGAGTATGTACATATGTGTTAATTCAAAACTGAAAACAGCAAGAAATTAACAGACGTATTTTACCAATCGTTTGGTAGTTGAGAGCTACCAGCTGACATCCAGCGTTCCAGAAGAGCTGAGGCATAAAGTTTGAGGAGTCCATACGCGTTCCTTTTGGGTAGATCCGACTCAGCTGGTATTTATTATATCTGTTAGTTAAAGGTTAAGGGCAGCCAAAGAGTTGGTTAATTTTACAGCTGTGCACATTCTATATATCAGACACAAAATCAAACATAAAATCCATCTTTAACTTAAGAACTAGACCAGTTACAACTTGTTAAAACACGTTTTATATTATATATTATGTAAACAATAAATTAATAAAATAATAAAATAATGCGGATAAAAAAATGAAAACAGGAAGAACAAAGTATAGAAGTGGTTGCCAAGGAACATTGATGTTGTCGACTGTTGCCAAGGATACTCTACAAACTCCACGGGTGACTTTGTGAGATGCTCCAATGCTTTGGTCTCCACAAAAGACGACATGTGGTAACAGCGGGCTGCCTCTACACACACGTACACGCACACACACACACACGTACACGCACACGCGCGCACACACACATTGTTTGGACTTAGTCAAAAATATTAAGACTACAGAAAGTATTGTAGTCAAACTTACACACAAACATTGTCATCAATATTACATCCAAATAATTAAATTCAGCAAAGATTCAGTAAGAGAGAAAAATCCCAACCATCAATCCCAACCTTCGAACCGAACGATCAATCCCAACCGTCAATCCTAACCATCAGTCCGAAACCGTCAATCCCAACCATCAATCCCAACCGTCGAACCCAACCATTAGTCCCAACCATTAGTCCCAACCATGAATCCCAACCATCAATCCCAACCATCAATCCCAACCGTCAATCTCAACCATCAATCCCACCCGTCGAACCCAACCATTAATCCCAACCATTAGTCCCAACCATGAATCCCAATCGTCAATCCCAACCATCAATCCCAACCATGAATCCCAACCATCAATCCCAACCGTCGAACCCAACCATTAATCCCAACCATTACTCCCAACCATGAATCCCAACTGTCAATCCCAACCATCAATCCCAACCACTGCAAAATTACAATCAACAGCTGATGGAATAAAGGAATAAATGTCTAAGAGAATTAACTGCTGCTCTATCACTGGGAATCCTCATCAAAGATTATCTTCAGCATGTGAAATCCTCGTGCACAGAGTGATGTGATGAAGTCTGAGTTTTGTGGTGGTGCTGGAAGTGCACTGTTGTCTTACTCTTTGAGGCTTCAAAGGAGTTGAACTTGGTTGGTTGGACGTAGTTAACCAGAGTTGACATCTCCTCTGTAGCCACAGCCTCCCGCTCTGCGGAGCCCTGGAACAAATGATAACAGCAATAAAGTTTGGGTGTCAAGAGTCACCTATTCAGACTAGAGTGCTGCATTTAATGGTCTTTCTTCTGCACCTGGCGTTTTCAGCACAAATAGTAACTTTACCACTGAACAAACAGCAATTTTCAATTCAACCAACAACACATCAACATACACTTTCAAACACAAGTACACAAAGGCTTTTCCCCACACATATCCGTTTGTGAAGACAAACTCAGTCATAATTTGTAAGCCTAAAACGGAGAGCACAAACGAAATGATAACGACATAAGAACTAAGCAGCGACAACAGCAAAAATAAATCACGCGTGACAGAGAGAAGCAGCAACAACAGTTAACAACAACCACCAGTAAAATCCATGAACACGATGCAAATAAACACTCGGAAACATGAACAAATGGTGACAGCAATGACCCTCAGCTCAGCATGATGTCACCACTGACCTTTTTACCATCATCATCTTCATCATCATCATCTTCCTCACTCTCAGCCTCCATCTCTGTTAAAAATTAAAGTTAAACAAGTCTTCATCCAGATGGTCTCCTCATCCCTTCTTCTTTTTCCCCCCCGAATGTCAAAAACCAGTGTGAAAGCTGACACTGTGTGTTACAGTTACTACAAGCAAAGCATCACATCAACACTTCTGTTCACCGGGAGGAAACTCAGAGCTGAGGAAAAGGGTTCAAAAATCTAACTGCAGATATTCATACATGACGAAGAATTTCAATCAGACGTGAACGTTGTTGTAACTTCTCTGCGTGTGATGATTCATCCGCTGCGGAGCCTCACAGTCAGTACATGAGTACATACTTCAGCGTAGCTACTCGACTGCTCGCCGTGCACGACCAGGCTGTCGCTCCCAGGCGTGTTTGCACATCAGACATGTCAATAAGACTCCCTCATTTCCCCCTGCGCCGCTGTTTAATTGCTGCTCTGAGATTCCGCCCTTCTTCTGGGATGTCCTGCTCATTACTCAGACATCCCTGATGAGGCGCAGAGGATTGGAGCAGATCTGTCACTTCAGCTGAAGTCACAAACGAAATTAATGCACGGCTGATTAAAGTGAGGCGCAAAGCACTTCTACTGAAACCCTGGATCCAGAAAACAGGACAACAACGAGCAGCGGATGACTCAACGTTCGACTTTGAAAATGTTCCGTGAAAGAATAAATAAATATATAAATGATGCTCAGCCTGTGAGCATATTGTCATAAATGTATTTACTGAGACCTTCCTGTGTCTCTTCAGATGTGAAGCTGAAGCTATGACACCATCGTGGTGGTGATTCATATTTGTGGGGACACGGAGCCTGAGAAGAGACAGAAGAAGCAGCTGAACACAGACCCCTTTGTTGTGGTGTCTTACCTCCTGTGTTGTTGCTTGGAGACACTGGTTCGTTGCTCGGATTGGCAGGTTGGTCTGTCAGCCTCTTGGTGTCTGTGCTATTGGGCGGTTTGTGGGATTTCTTATTCTTGATGAGAATTTTGCCCATTAGCTCCTGAGGACTGGGCAGCGGCACACCTGCCTCCAGCTACACACACACACACACACACACACACACACACATTGACACAACAGCACAATGAGTACTTTATGAAGTGTGATCATCGTCTTGTGTGCGTGTTCTTACAGGGTATTTGTCCAGAGGGTCAATCAGTAGCGCTTCTCCAAAAATGGATCGACAATATTCTGCCATTTTGGCCTGTTGCTTCAACCTGATGGACAGAGATATGGGAAAATGATGAGTTTGACTATTTAAAAGAGATTGCCTCTTTCTCAGCTTTATAGCATATTTAAAAGTTTGCTGTGTTGTTATTTGTTTCTGTTCGAGGCACCCCTTTAATGATTGTTCAGACGAATGAAGTTTTGGTTATTTTGTGCATATGTACTGTTTTCCTTTAATTTGTTCTCACTGAAATTTCCTGATTAAACAAAGCCTAACTAATGAATACATTTATCGTGCGTTTCCTCTGAACAGGTTTGTTCTGGGCGACTGTGGATGATGTTATATCACATCACTGTCAGTAAATATTGATTCTCACGAGTCCACGTGATTTTCAAAAGACAGTATGACAGGGAAAGGGGATGTCTTGAAGGCGCACTCTGCAATGGCCTCAATCACTTCCTGGAAAACACAACACAACAGTATTTGCAGACAACTGCTCAGAAAACAATGCAGAGATCTGAAGTTAAACTGCAGCGAACAACACGTTTGTTGTGTGTACGCACCTTGAAAGAGATTTCTGACGTCATCGTGAAGCCGTGTGTGATGACAGGCTCCTCCTCAGCAGTTCGTCCTTTCCACACGTCCAGCTCGACGCAGCGGCATCCTGCCAGGAGGACCTGCCTGTACATCTCCACTGAGGAGCTTCCTGCCAGCTGTCCCGCTAAAACACACAGACAAGAACTAAAATAGACTGAAAGGGGACGCGCCATGACGACTGGCCGAACCGTCTTCTTGTTTGGATATTTTGGACATGTTATGATCAAAACAAAAAGACATTCTCTTGATTGTAACCAGTGAATGAACACATAATTCAGTTAATGCAAGCTAAACGGTCCCCTGCAGTGGTGTGGATGTTCTCTAAGTGCCCACCTGTCAGGTAAGTGTTGTGTGATGAATTGATGAAGTAGTGGGACAGGGGGAAGCTCATGTCTTCAGACTGGTCCAGCTTGTCTGGTGGGATGACTCCGTTCTCATCACTAGACAGATAACTGGAGAACGCCTTTAGAGAAATAAGGCCTGCATAAAACGCACATGCACACGCACACGCACACGCACACGCACGCACACACACACACGCACACACACACACACACACACGCCATGATCAATAAAGCAGGTTAAATCTAATGTGACAAAGACACAGAGAACAAATCTAAATAAATTAAATTGTGCTAAATGTAAATTCTTTGCTTTGTTTTCAACAATTACATGAAACAAGCAATTATTATTTTTATTTTTTTTTGTCATGAAATATATATATTATAGAATTTTTCCTGGTTTGGTTTTTTCTTTGTCTTTTTTGAACAGAGACCTGCTGTAAAAAAAATATTTCCCTGTTCCCAGCTGCTGGTCCTGCTGACCTGTCCAGTGTTGTATTGATCTCTGCTGCCCGTTGTTCTTTTCTCTCTCCTCTGTCCTCTCACACAAACCGGTCGAGGCAGATGACCGCCCACCTTGATCCTGGTTCTGCTGGAGGTTTCTTCCTCTCCACTGTTGCCTTAGTGCTGCTCAAGTGGGACTATTGGGTTTTCTACAAATATTCTATGTGAATATATTTTGTGTGAAGAGCCTTGAGATGACTAAGGTTGAGATTTGGCACGATACAAATAACTTCAATTAAATTGAATTGAATCTTGAAAGAACTTACCTTCAGTAAGGATTAAGCAACATACTGTTGTATTTATTTCAAATATCATGTTGTATAATATCATTTATTAATATAGTACGATAATACAAAACTCCTATCTGTTAGACAGACAACCTGCAGTAGGAGGCTAATCCTTTGCCATCCCGAGCCATCCTATGTGGGAAACTCATTTTGGCTGCATCTTTTATTTTGACCACATTCTTTTTTTTTCGAACGAGGGTTGGGAACATGCAGCAGCCTATTTATTGCAGCTCAGCTCTCTCCTAACCACAACAGCCTGGTACAATATCCACATTACTGCTGACCCTCAGTCTCACACTGCATTTCACCCTCACTCACAAACAAGACCCAAACATACTTGAACGTCACCCCGGGCAACGGAGGCAACGACTTATTCCCAGTCTAAAGCATCCAAGTAATTTTGATTTCCCAAAACCAGACACCCTCCACCCCCCGGCTGAGCCACGAGATCCTGTCCAGGAAAATCACAAACAGAATCGGTGACAAGTGACAACCCTGGCGAAGGTCGAAAATACAAACACAACTCTTGCTGTGACTGTACAACCAGATGGCTCCCTTTAGGTCATATTCATGCAGAGCACAGCTGACAGATGTGTATCAGCAGTTCACCAAAATGAGCAAAAGATTAAACAGGAATATACATACATACAAGCAAAAAGCGTTTTATATTATTACACCACAAATGGACAAAAGAAATCAGCACTCGAGTCGAAGCAGACGCCAGCTTTTCTACTGGCAGGGTACAACACAATTGTGATGCTTATTTCAGGAGGTTATTCTGTGTGGGAGTGTGAGTGGGCTGAAGACGATTTCACGATCAACTCTTGCAGAATGCAGAGCAGCATCTCACAAACCAATGAACTGTACCTTGCTTCAGCTGCGCCTGGTCATGTTGGTACCTCTCCATCAGAGTGCAAGTCTGTGTGGGACGGAGAGGCGGGTACAGAATTTCATTGAGCCTCGGGTCTCTCTGTTTGTTGTTAATGAAGTCCGTCATCTGATTCACTGTCACCGTCCCGTCATTCCCTCCCCTACGGAAAGGCAGGGTTAGGACGGACGTTAGACAACACTACAGGACACATAACGTCCATCTGTCCGCTATCCTCAGCACTGGCCCTCGTAATGATTGTAGGTGAGAGGTGGGGGACACCCTGCGCAACTATTCACACTCAAAGTCAGATTTCTAGAATGTTATGTTAATGAATTACTGACCAATAAAGACAAGTTATTACTCCCTACAGCACTATGACGGTGAATAACACCCCAAAGTCTCTCTTTAAACCTTCTCTGTGCACCAGTGGGGCAGAAGATGGATGATTATTCATCATTCTTCCCATGTCAAAGAAACTGGCCTGAAGCAAAGAGCTCATTTTTGCCGGAGCTGATAAATCAACACTTACTGCAGTTTAAAGATGTTGCTGAGCTCAGGGCGAGGACACAGGCTGTCCAAGAAGCTCCTGTAAACTTCTAGTGTAAAGTCCTCCAGTTTGATACTGTCACCCTGTACACGGACAGAGAAAACAGCGTGTTTGCTCGCAGCTTGCAACATCTCACGTTTTATCTGCCTGCTACTTTCTGTAAACTCTTCTCTATCAATAACAACCCTTCTGTGCTTACAGGAAAATCCAGGCTGAGTCAGTCTGAACACTGTGAGTCATTCTGGACAAAAGGCATCAGATAAAAGCTTTGAGGACGAGTAGAACATTTAAAGGATGGATGGATAAAGTGACCGTATCCAAAGAGAAGCACTGTTTACTGACACTAATGTTAATAAAAACTTGTGAGAAGTGTTTACCCGTCCGTAGGGCAGTCTGCAGTTCTCCAAAGCATTCTCCACTCTCTTTCTGTCCGATGAAAACAGTCGAACGATGCTGGAACAGACAAGGAGGTCACACCATTATCAGCGCATCCTTAACCACAACATGTCACAAAGCAAAAACCTACCCTTTTACTTCCTAAAATATCTCCTCCTGACAACCCCCTCTAATTACCCACCCTGAATGTAACTCCCCCTAATGTCCTCCTTCGATTTCTCAGCAACCCCCAAATCGTTTCATTTGACTTTGCAAACTGTGCAACTAACTCTACATCCTTAAAACCTCAGCTCCCCTACCTTAACGTCCAAGCTCCATCAGCTGACCTTATTCTGCTGCCGGTCTGCTTCTAAAATACAGCTCTCCATCATAAACGTATTATCCATCTCATGCTCTGGCAGTGGTTGATTACCAGGTCAGTGCTGAATTAAGCACCTTCATGGATCCTGTCCCTGTTTTTGCTTTCCCAAGTGCACGTGGAATTAGGTTTATTTTTGGAAGTAAGGGACAGGAAAGAACAAAGTTTAAGTTTGTGCACGTCTCTGCAGATTTCTCCAGGCTATTTCCTCACATCCTCAGTCGCCTACTGTTACACATGCTTCAAAGTCACGGCACAGTCATAGAAGAAGAAGAAGCGCTGAATCAAGATTAGTAAATTAATCGGAAACTCACTTCTTGACGGGAATTCTGCCCTCTGCATTCGGCTGGAGAGTTACCCTGACATATCTGAAACAAAGAGTAAACAAAGCTGTGATTCACTTTTCTTTCTTAAAGGCCCCAAAAACTTCACAGAAGCCAGCGAAGTGCTCAGCAAAACAAGCAACAGTTTGGTGACTTTATTATCATAATAACAGACAGTCTTCCCACCTACAGTCTAGAAAGAGGTTTTGTGCAAATCTAATGGAGTTCCGTGTAGTAAATCAACTTTTCATTAATTCTCTTCAAAGATACTTGAGAATATCTTTTCTGGATGCCAGAAAGTGAAACTGTCAGTGAAAGTTGGTCACTTCCAAATACATATATTCCGCTAAAGAAGCTCATTTTATTATTTATTTTGTTATTTACCCTTGAAAGGACCAACTTTGAAAAGCTGAGTCTTTTCAAAATAAAGTAGATATAACAGTAGATTATGGGCCCTGCAACCTGATGTCTGGTTGATAATCTTTTAATCCTAAACCAAGATCTAAATGTATACAAAAAAACATTTAAAAGGCTGTTCAAAGATACAACTTCTTTAAGCATTTACAACACATTTCATGAAAAGTTTAACGTGATGCATTAGACTGATCCTGTTAGGTCACAAATTTAGACGGAAACTGTCTGTTTACTGTCTTTTTCAGTAAACGCTACTAAAACTGAAGAATATAGTGAATTATATTCAGGGACACTTGAATGAATTATTTTAGGGTTTGTTGACGGTGGTAGAGACTAAGACCATAACTAGACTTATCCTTTAAAGGGTGCACATATACTCACGCTTTCAGCAGACTGTGGTCTCTGTTGAGATTGAGGCTCAAAAGGTTGGAAGACAGAGAAAACAGCTCCTCACACCACACCTGCAGAAATCACATCATCATCGTCATCGTCATCATCACCACCACTGCTGTCACCTTCATCAGACCCCGACAGCACCACAGCACCTTGGCCTCGTCCTCCTGGCTGGCAATGAAGTTGAGCTGGTTGACGTTCACAAGGTCTGAAGCTGTCACCACAGTAACCATGCGGTTCTCCAGACGACCGACCAGGTTCCCCACGTCCAGCAGCTCCCGCAGTTTGGCCTCCTATTGGACGACACAGAACATAAGCAGCTTTTTGAGACGACCACAATGTAAATCAAGAACTCAGACAGTGAAGTGACACCAAAGAATAAGCTGTGAGACATAAAACAAACACAAATTAGGACAATATTTTAAACTGATGAAGGATTAAAACACTGTTGTTGTGCATTGGAGCTGTGACATGCAAAGCTGACGGTAGGCCGTCGGACGATGCAGGGCCGTTGAAGAGTGTCTCTCGGCCTAGTTTTGAAGAAGAAACCATTCAGCGAGAGGTCACTCAGACGTCACGGAGATGCAATTAGCTGGCAGAAAATGCCTCCAAGGCGTGACGTGATGCGGGAAGGAGATAACATGGACTTCACACATACAGGCTGACAGGTATGGAAGAGTTGAAAGGAGGCAGAGAAGAAACAGTACCTTGGGTGTTTTGGTGCTTCTACCCGTTCTGACATCCTTTACCAGGGTTAGGTCCAACAGTTCTGTGTCCTAATAAAATTACACACAAACACACACAGTCAGCTGTCATCTGGGAGATATATGCTTCATCCTGCTCACTGCTAAGAGTTTAAGCTCACCTGGAGGGAGTAAGGAAGTCCCTGTGTTTGTGGAAATCTATGACTTTCTCCTGCAGGTATATCAGTACAGTTGATATTGGGATTGTTGGGAGAAGTTGCTTTGGCAGGATGTTTTGGTACTAATACTTGTGCTATATACTAATACTAATGCTGTATATGCGTTTCATGGCAGGTAATTGTGGTTAACAGAGGAAGAACCATGATTTCAAGCACCAGTCATGTTTTAAAGCACTAAGTCTGCTTTCGTCCTCTTGGTCTGTGATGTCAGCTGGGCCTTTTGTGGCACGGCTGAAATGCAAAGGAAATGTGTTTTTTGGGTCTAAGTTCATTTTAATGCCAATGAGGGAATTAGAAAATAATTACAGATCATCTGATCCCTCTTCATAATGTTCTGGAGTGTTTGCTTATCGCCACCCATAAGGAAGCAAACTTAGTAATCTGAGGGAGCGAACACTGTTTAAACTGGCCAGGAGTGTAGATGCTCATTTTAATGCAATATCAAATGTGCAAAACCTTCAAATCATAATCATGTCCTCTCCTCCATATTTATCATGACCAAAATTTATATTAACAGTTTTTACATTTTGCACATGTAGCACACGGCAGGAGATTGTCTGAGTCAGACGTGTTCTCACATGAGGAGAAACACTTTCACTGAAGCAATTTCTCCCAGGATTCGTAAAGTTTCTGACAATACCTGCAGCTGTGGCTGGCAAACTAGCAACAGTTGTAAAACACACAGTCTCATTAAACCAGGAGATTACAAAAAAAACGGTAGTTAAGAGGCATATAGTTCATATAATATATAGGAGTAAGACTTATTATTGTGAGTTTTGTTAGCCTGAATCTAAATTTCACAGTAAAATGAAGTAGGCCTTCTGTAGACCTAGAGGGAAGACAGTGTTCATCTTTGTGTGTATGTCTGCTTGTAAACCTTGTTTTGGTCAGTCCAGTAGAGGTAAAATCCATGTGGATCCACATACAGAGTCACTGGACTAACAGTAGACAAATCCTAAAGAGAAAGACAATAAAAACATCACGTTAAATTAAAAAAACATACGAAAACCTTCACTATTGTAAATAATAAATGAAAATTCGCAAACATCCTCAGCGTGGTGTGTCTTTTTTCCTTTTAGCTTTTACCTCTGAAGACAATCCATCTGCTGATGAAAACTGATCAGTAAATCATCAATTTTAACCTGACTATGTAAAAGCTCCATAAAACCAAGGTGAGCTGCACATTTGGGTGATAATTGTCAATCATTAGAAATGATAGTTTCCTGTCTCACACTGTGCTGTGCTGTGGATGATAATGATTTAATGTCCAGAACCTCAGTTAACTACAAACTAGATTCCACATTTTGAAGTGTACTTGTTAAACAGGGCACATTAAATGATTCTGGACACAGTGTAACTGTCAGTGCTGTTCATTTGTCAAGACGTCCAAATATTTTGCTTGTTGCCACAGTAACCCAACGTGACAGTTTGTTAGTGGGCCCAGGTGACGGCGTGTCTATCTTGTCAATTGCAGTTTATATGAAGCATAAACATATGACCAGTTCATGTAGTTAGACGGCGAGGAAAAGTGTCCAGACAAACAAATAACTCAAATTATTTACATTCATCTGATCAAAGAGATAATTCAAAGCACCATTGTAAGACACAAAATCAGGTATAAACAGAGACAGATTGTTCAGCACTATGACAGAAACATGTGGGTTTATTTTAGACAACAAAGTGGGAACAATTAACATTCTGGCCAGAATGAAACAGCCTAAAAATTTATTTATTTTTTCAAAATGCAATAGCTCTAAGGTAAACTTTATCTGAGGTAACGACACAGAACAAAATGGGACCCAGGACAGAGCCATGAGGTACCTCCCAGCTCATGTGTGCTTTAAATAAAATAATTTACACTACCTTACTATATCATCATGGTCAAAGTCAAGCTTTTTCTTCAACACTAAATATTATAACAATATTATGGTCACAATTAGAAGAAAATAATGGTGACTGTTAGCAAAGGGTTCTAGTGGCAAATCTCAGTGCGATAGGACTGTAGTTCACATTTACAGATCGGTTTACATGACGTTACTGTACTTGTCTAAATCAGTTTCATTTCTCTAGGGGCCAGTGTCATGCATAACTAAACTAACAGCCAGCAGAAATATGTGTATAGAAGTCAGAGTTTATAAATTTCAGTGCACGGTATTTCTTTCCATGTTATTTTTTGCAACGGTACTTTCTGAGCTGCTTTTCTCATAACAGAGTAACCTACATTCATGATAAAAAACTAAGAGAAAAAGCCCAGAAGATGGTTAACTAGATGCCTGGTTGTCACTTGTTGGCATAGCAACCAATTCTATTTTTCATAAAGCACAGCCCTGTAACTGTTGGATAAATTCAAATATCAGAACACACACAGTAGCTTCTTCACTGATCCTACAGGATTAGTTCTACTGTAATTATGATCAACAATACTTAATGGCTCAATACATTGATTTACACACACACACACACACACACACACCCATTCTTTGTTGCACCCATCACATCTGTTTAGGTGGTAGTAATCATGCCAGTTACCATGGCAACCGGACAGTACATTTCTCATTGTCAGGGCTTGGTACTACAGCATACCATCACACACATGCACAACTCTGCAAATACCTTCGATTATGCATTTGCTCGTGACACCTAATGGCAATGGAAGACTGGTCTGTAAATGCACATTTGAAATCAAGTACACACACACACACACACACACACACACACACACACAGTAAATGCACACTAATGGATTCCCTACCAACAGGTGGCCACAGAGAAACTGACCACCTTTGCATTTCTCTCACACAAACACACACACATCATGCCACACTCTTCTCTGTCTCGCTGGCATCTTACCCACAGGTACTTACTGCCAAAGCTCAATAAACAAATGAATAGTAAACACATCTGACAACATGGCACATTTTTTCCTCTTCCTCCTCATTTCCTCTCGCTCCTTTTCAAACGAGATTCTCTCACATTTTGACAATTATGTAATAACATTTAAAATCTAACTATATAAATAGAAGTTAGAAAAGCACTAAAAATACAGCATTTTATGTTGTTGTGCTTTTTTTTCTTACTGGCATTCAATACTTAAAAATTAAAAAAAGCCTTCTTACCTCGTCCCATTTAATGAAGTTGCTTCCATTCCTCAGAGTGTGAGAGACAGAGGGAGGCTGGAGTTTCAAGGCATGGACCCCCGGCTGAGCACTCGCCATGGCTTCACACACATTAATGCACACTTCTCTCTCTCTCCCACACGCGCGCGCAAACTGAAGATGCTCAGACTCAGACACTTGGATGCGGCATCTCTGTCATGTTCAAGTCCAAACTCCTCAGAAGTCAGGCAGAGATGCTCAGCTGCAGCATCGTGCTCTCTCATTCACTCTTTTTTAATCTCCTCTTTCTCTTTGTGGTATGTCTCCTTCCTATCTCCTCTCTTTTCTCATCCCTCCCTCTTCTTCTTCTTCTCCCCCTCTCTCCTCTGTTGGTGCTGCATCTCGCAGAGACAGACTGAAACAGATGCCTTCGTGGGAGACAGGATGCATGTGTGTGTGTCTTTGTGTGTGTGTGTGTGTGTGTGTGTGTGCATGCACTGCCTCCACAAATTGACTCATCGACGACATGCGCACAACGGCAGCTTCCCACAGATGGGGGAGGGATAAGAGAGGGAGAGCACGAGCGACAGGGAAATATAAAGAAAGGAAGGACAGAGTGGGAGAGATGGGGAGAAACAGAAGGAGGAAAGAAGATGAGAGAGAACAGAGAGCTTCTAAGGGGATAAAGAAAAGGAGTGGGCAGTTTAATGGAGGGTGAATCAAACCAAGACAGAATTCTGGACAAATGAGGCCATTTCTCACACAGACGACAATGCCAGAAGTATGTGGTCACAGAACATTACACCCATATGTGACTCTGATTTCTAATCCAAGGATTTTAATCGACTGCTATTACAACCCCCTCGTTTGGATTAAGTCCAGTACTGACTCCTGGTCAGCACTGGACAAAACGGCTTGTGTGATGGTTTTGGGATTGAGGTCAGGGCTCTGCGTAGACCACACACACGCAATCAAATCAAGATATGTATTTTTATAGAGCAGATTTGCCTCAAGATGCTCGTGACCTCTTACACTGAGATGTTACAACGTACAGCCTCTGTCAGAAAACAGAAAACTCCAGAAAAAACTCTCATGGGAGGTATCTGTCTTCCATAATTCTGTTTAAACAATTTCCCTCTGGGATTAATAAAGTGTTTTGAATAATACACAGATGTGCATCGACATACTGTATGTAAATGATAAGGAAGGACGTCCAGGTGTCACCTCAGTAAAACCTGAAAGGCATCATTGAAGGCATCTGATGAAACATCAGGAAACATACTGAATAAAATCTCACTGTTCCTGTGTAGAGAAATCACTGGATTGACTTATCTGTCTTTTTTATAGCACTCTGTAGCTGGAGGCTTTCTGATTTCTTTTTGTCCGTCCCGGTCCTGTGGACGTGAACTCTCGAGAGCTTGGCACATACGTCTACTTGAACTTAAGGATGAACCAATTACATTTTGGTTGTCGGGGGTGATAAGGGAACACATTGAAGGAAGTTCACTTGAGCTCAGGGACGACCTGCTTAGATTTTGGTCAAAAAACAAAGATTATTTTGGTTGATAAATGACTTAAATGATTATTATATTCACATAACTGTTAACTATTAGACTGGTGATAGAATTTTTTATAACATTTTTACTGTAAATGGTCCTTTTGCTTTAAGACACCACAACACATGTTGCTGACTAACTCCACGTCCGTTTGACTTAACACACATCCCACACACAAGCAGGAAGCTATTGATTTCCACAGGTACCCTTCATGAGACAGAAGAACACAGATATAATACATGACATAAATGATGTTTGATATCAAGGCCCACGCTACCAGCTTGCAGCCTCCTACACACTGACACTTTCATGCATGAAAAGACACATGCAGAGACTCATGTTGCCATGACACTGTGAGTCAGAGCCACAGCCAAATTTATCGGCAAAGACCCAAAAAGAACCTAATGTTTAATCCAAACTTGGCATTAAACCAAAAAGACTGATTAAAGATTCAAGAAAGCACAGATGTTTGCTCAGAATCACAGACATACCAGATTGTTTTAGCACGCATGACAGTTTGTGAAACTGAATTATTGCCATGTAGTGCAAGGTGCAAAGCTTGGTGGAGCAACATTTGGCAGTCTGGAGTCTGAACGCAGACAGAGCAGAGGACTGTGCCACATTTTGACCTTAAAGGGAGATTATGGAGTTAGACCACAACACTTTACATGACATCGCTCTGATATAATGACATCATCACCTCATGTGGATGTGTCCCGCTGCAGGTGACTGGTCAGAAACTGAAAGAACAGCTGGGAGTTGGTGAAGTCTGACTCTGCTGTTGAGTTGCAGACAGAGTAGTGCTCCAAATTGATTTTGTGCTCTCTCAAGTCTTCAGTTTTTAGTATGTTTCCACAGATGATGCAGAAGGTACTTTGCTTCAGTAAACACTGGGGAAGCAGTAGACTGTTTCAGGCCTGTCAGCACAAACGAGCAGTTAAGCTGCTCTGTTGTTGTAGTATCCTGGAGAAATGAGACAAAGGCATCCAGGAGCTCCTGCAGCAGGTGGGTAGGTGGGTTTATCCCACATGGATTCAGCTCAGCATCGTCCTGCTGGATCTGCAGGAAGGTCTGGACAAAAGGGGAATCAAACTGGGCCTCACGTCTATTAGAAGCTCAGCATCAAAACATAACAAATAAATAAATGTGGGATTTGTTTGCTTCCGATGATGTCACCAGATCATAACTGATGAACAAAACACATAGTAATTCAAAAATAAAGGTTCTTGTTTTCTAACTTGCTGCACATTGCACTGATCAGCAGAAATTCAATGACAGAAACACACACACACACACACACACACACACACACAGCTTCACCAGCAGATATCGGTGCTGGGAGCTTATATAACGGCGAGTGGGAGGCTGGGAGCTATTTCAGGACTAGAAAAGACAAAAGTGTGCATGTGTGTGCACGGCTATAGTACCCATATGGATTTGTATTGGTGCTGCTGCGTGTGTGTGTGTGTGTGTGTGTGTGTGTGTGTGTAGGCCTGCCGTAAGGACTATAAGGACTCTGATTCAGTGGGTTTCATAACCAGTCAAGTTTGAAGTGAAAGTTTGGCTCAGAACCTCTTGCAGCTCAGAGAGTCTGTGTGCCTACGATGTGTTCAGTCACACCCCTGCACACACACACAGGCAACGATCTCACAGAGCTGCATAGCAACTGGAAAATGCTTTACTGCCGTTGTTGCCACAGACATGTCAACTACGCCCAGATGTTGTGACAGCGGCATCATTTCCCTTGAAGCTCTGATGAGACATTTTCAAAAGCTTAATTTCAGGCTTCTCCCAAAACAAACACGAAACCAATGAGTTGTCTGTGTCCTCTGGAAACTTTCTGAACAACCATCCTCACGTTGTCACGGTGAAACAGTCAGGCTGTGTAGAATATACAGGAGGAGGTAAACACAGGGGGTTCAATGGGTTAAGCGTCAGACTGGGATGCAGAAGGTTGTGGGTTCGAACCCCATCTGACTCCTAGCCCATCTCCTACCAGGTGTGTCTCTGAGCCAGACACCCAGCGCTAGCTCCATGTAAGTGGCTTTGGATAAAAGCGTCTGCCAAGCAAAGTAAAGTAAGTGCAACGGTTCTTTTTGTTTCACTTCACTGCAAGTTACGGGTGTCTCACCCCACGTCTGCTGGTCATTGATCTTTCTTGCTACAAAGTCTTTACAGATGTGTGTGGACCAACGTCGCTTCGATTCCTGAGAATGAACACACTGAGCAGCAGTGTGAAATTCAGACAGCAACAAGGTGACTGTCTAAAGGTAACGGGTGAACCTCATGTTCAGAAGTTTGAGTGCTACAAACGACAATGAAATGAAGCGTCTGTTGGTTCATTACATGTTTTTAACCAGCTATAAGACGCAGGACTGACTGAAACTGTGAACATTAGCTGGCGGGCAGCGCCGACACAAGCATACAGATCCAAAGTGTGTGATTCAGCCTGTCTGTGGGTTCTGGAGAGCCGGGCTCTGAAGTGTGAAGGCACATTTGGCTGCCCTCGCCTCCACCTCTAAATCATCTGTATCAGTGGATCCTTTCACCAGCTGCTGAAGTACCTCTGAAGAACTGAGGAGAAGCCACAACACTGACTGAAGTAACAGAACTGATTTGCCTGCAGCTTCTCTCACTCTTTTATTGTCGTCTTTGGACAGGACCTGGACCAGCGTTAGCTGCTGCTCCAGGGTCACGCTGAGATTTTTAACACATTCCTTTGAAATGTCTTCACACCAACTTTGAATCACATCTCTTTGTGTTCATAGCTCTGTGCGGTAACGTTAACGATTACGGTTCAATCATCTAGTGTTAGAAACAAACCTGCTGCGTTGCTACACGTGCTGAGACGTTTTAGAGCCAGAGGGGCACAGTCCCAGTTCAAACATCCATTACAAACATGCGTGCTTTATTACTAAGGCACGATGACTTTTACAGGACGATGAAGCTGAGCTTTTCGCACCTTCCTCCACAGTCTCCACCACTCAACAGTGATGAGGAAAAACAAGGTCTCTACCTTAACTCAACACTTGAGTTTAGTTCTGTTTCTTCAGCAGGGTGGCTAAATTAATGTCCATTAGTTAAGATTAAAAACACTACAACACTGCATCCTGCTGCTGATACCAGAAGGTTTATTCATGTTTTAAACACTGTTTCATGATGAGGCATTAAAAACATTCCTAAACTCTAACACGAACGAACGGGGGGCATCAGCCAGCAGCTTCCAGATGATACACTTCCAATTTGTGTTATCGAGGACGGTCTCAGGAGGTTAACACCCCCGAATAAAAACCTTAAAACTCATTTCAACGGCGCATCTATCAATTTATCCCAGTGAAGGATGTCTCGTTTTAGAAAGAGACGATTTAAATTATTCAGCGAGGAGAAAATGAGCAGACATCCCACACAAAGGCCACAAAAACAACTTCCAAAAGCCTGGCAGTCATCGACGCACGGGTTGTAATGAAGCAGCATTACCCAAGTGTGAACAAAAAAGCTGGCGAGTAAGCGATGGGAGTTGAAAAGGTTACGCAGACTCGTCCGCCTCATCCGCCTGGTTTCCTTGAGGGGAAACGTAAGCAGCGCAATCAGATACAACAGCCAGAAGAGTTGAGCGGAAGCAGCTCGTGCTCTTCCCGAGTCTCCACGTGACCTCAGGCTCTTCGGCTTTATTGATCCTGATCAAGGAAGGACTTTAAAATTGTGTTGCAGCTCTGGAGCTTGTTTTAATAACATTCTATTGTGCAAACAAAAGCAGTGCTGCGTGGTTTAGGGGTCTGAGAGTGCTGCGTGGTTTAGGGGTCTGTGAGTGCTGCGTGGTTTGGGGTCAGAGAGTGCTGCGTGGTTTAGGGGTCTGTGAGTGCTGCGTGGTTTAGGGGTCTGTGAGTGCTGCGTGGTTTGGGGTCAGAGAGTGCTGCGTGGTTTAGGGGTCTGAGAGTGCTGCGTGGTTTAGGGGTCTGTGAGTGCTGCGTGGTTTAGGGGTCTGTGAGTGCTGCGTGGTTTAGGGGTCAGAGAGTGCTGCGTGGTTTAGGGGTCTGTGAGTGCTGCTTGGTTTAGGGGTCTGAGAGTGCTGCGTGGTTTAGGGGTCTGAGTGCTGCGTGGTTTAGGGGTCAGAGTGCTGCATGGTTCAGGGGTCTGTGAGTGCCCCTGGTCAGACTCTTACAAGTGTTAACAAATCAGGTCAGGATTAGATGCATGTTTATTCCTCTGTTTACTGATTTAATATTAAAAAGGATCAAACACAAAGTCAAAGCCGTTTTTTAATCATAAATCTTTGCTTTACAAAACCAACAATCATGAGACAGTGAGCAGGTTGAGGTTAAAACCTTGATTGAAAAAAATAAAAAATAGAAGCTTTTCCGGTCACTTGACGTGTGTGTGTGTGTGTGTGTGTGTGTGTGTGCGCGTGCGTGTGTGGCTGGACGCTCCATATTTCTCTTGATTATTTTTTATCCTCCACAGCCAGTAGCTCATCTGCTTTCAGGCGTTTCTGTAGTGTTGCAGTAAACCATCTGCGGCTTCCGCTGGTTGTCACAGCTACTTGGTTTCATCGCTCCTGGCGATCGTCCATCTGTCTGTCCGACTTCTGCCATGACAAGCTCACCGCTTCTGTTCTGCTGGCCGCGTATTTTCTGGTGTAGCCGTCCGTCACTGTGATCTGTTGTTTAGCACCTGGACAGTCTTGCGGCCATAGTGCCAGTAGCTATATCCTGATGCTGTTGTTGTCACTGCTGTGACATACCTGCAACAGAACACGACTGTTTCAGTGGCTACCTACAGAATTTAGTTTAGTTCAACGTACTAAATTATTAAACCTGTTCATTCTAAGATTGCGCAATGAAACTCTAAAGGTGGGTCCAGTGGTCTAATGACCACAGCTCGTAACATTTAAATCTGATGACCGTAGTTAGATTCCCAGCCACGGTCTGTGATTAATAAAACCAGCGAGACAAAGGACGGTGCCGTCAGTCAGTTCAACAAGCTGCTGAAATAGATTGGTATAAAATGTAGGTTAATGAGTCATAATGAAATGTTTGTCCTGCGTGTGGTGTCTACTTCTAGGTTTAAATGAGTCAGTGCACTTAACCTGGACACTCTGCGGGAAGCAGCAGCATTTATGTGCTTGACTGAGATGAAACACATTTTCATAGTAACTACTATGCTGGGAAATTAATGACACTATGGATGTTATCCTCAAGTGGATGAGTCAGATGTGTGTGTGCGTGCACACGTGACTCTGTAGGTGGTTTTACCATAAGCACTGCAGCAGGACGCTGTCTGTGTACTGGAAGACTGGGGCAGCTAGAGAAGCTGCAACCAGAAAGAGCTGGATGGCTGTGTTCACCTAGTAAAGAAAAGTCAGAACACAAAGAATAAAACCTTCCACACATACAGACTGAAGTTTGGTGAAACCTGCTGCTGCTGGCTCTATGAACAACACCTTCCGTATTCTACATCTCTCAATGAATTCATCAGAATCTGTGTCTTAGCCATGAAGCAACTGAATGTTAATGTGTTATTATTTGCATTAATGCTACAGACTTGCACAGTTGTGATGAGTTCAGTGTCATATCACTTACTAAAACACCTCAAAGCTGATCTCTTTATACATTTGGTGCTAATCAAACTGCATATTTATGAACGCATCATAAGGACAATAACCCGTGACTGTAAGCAGGTTCTGTAATGCGCTATGATGGAAATAGAAGTAAAAGAATCTAGCCTCTCAGCTTCAATACAGCGTTATACCAAAGCTTAACAGTGAAGGTGTGTGGTTATTTGTGTGACTCACCTTGCTGAAGAGTGTGGGCTTGAGCTGCGCTGTGGTGTAGCAGGGGTTAAAGAACTTACTGAGGGTCACCTGAGGAGAACACAAAGGCACTGTGAAGCACTCTCACCTCTCTTACACGTGTTATTATCCTGGGTTCGTTCATTTCACTTCACAGGCCTTTTACTTTACAGTGTCTAACTCACCGGTGGAGGTACAGTCTTGTATCTGACCCAGAACACTGCAGCTATCAAACCAATGTCTCTCAAAATCACTAGAGCCGTCAGTGGAGCTAAAACAGAGGGAACAAATACTGTGACCGAGATAAACACGCATCATAACATCCTGAAACCATCTGTTACCTGGTATAAGTTCAGCGTAGGTGAGACTGACGTATAAAACACTGATGAGAATCTTATCAGCCAACGGGTCGAGAGCGCTGCCCAGCGCCGACTTCTGAGTGGGCCACGTTCTGGCAATGTAACCGTCCAGCTGAGTTAGAGAGAAAGAGACAAAAACTAATTCTAAGCTTCTAAGCTAGATATTTACTTCATAGTTTATTTCCCTCCTGGAGCCAAATGTAAAGAAAACGGAGCAAAGTCAGCAAAGAAACCGATCTCTGCACACGTGGGCAGCTCCAGAGTGCAATCAACGCAAAAACAAAGTAACCCATGAGTATTACCAGGTCAGTGGCTCCTGCGAGGGTAAACAGAGCCAGGCTGAGGTCGAAGTTCTGCTGGATGATCAGGTAACCCAGGAAGGGTGCCAGCAGAATCCGACACACACACAACAGGTTGGGGATCGTCCACGGGTTTTCATACTAGAAAATCACACCAAATATGCTCTTCAGCTTAAGCTTGGGAAAATTATGTGTACTCTAATGTCATCACATAAAGATAACATGGAGCTAGATTATTTGTAAAAAATATAGGATTTAGGTCTGAATTGAGCTGACAAAGACAAACCTGTCAGTGACATCTGGTGGACAAACTATGTAATGTGCCATTTACTAAATTACCTGAACTAAATCTTTCATAATCCTGTTAACATCAGCTTATCCAATCAACCTTGGTACATGTACAGTACAGTACAGTACAGAGCACATTGTCTGTGTACAACTTTGTACGTCTACTTGTCTGCTTTTCTGTTTTTCATACTCTGTGTGTTTAACAGCAACCATATGCTGGATTCACAGTAAAACATGACAATGCATCAATCATTAATGATGTAAATGTCTAAAATTAATTATCAAGCATAGAAAAAGTATTCCCAACATTATTTAATAAGAAAAACATGGATTTGGTCATTACAGATAACGGATCTGTGGGTTAATCAAGAAAGAAGTAAGATCCATGTATGATCTGATCAATCTGATGTCATTCACAGAAAGACATTTACTTAAGCATCACTACAGCAGTGTATAAATACTGTGGAACTGACAAAAGTTATTGAGCAGAAAACCTCAGAAAAACACCACAGAACACCTGTAAATCACCTGGAGAATCTTTCTGTGTTCACATCGTAGCTCACAGAGGGTAAACTGTACAAAGTCCAGTATTATAGCAAAGTATTCGTGCGGTACTACCACCACTGTGATGGAGCACAGTCCTGTACTGATCCAGTATCACTACTCACTCACCAGCTCTTTGAACTTGAACAGACCGTGTTCTGGTGTCACACTGACTTCAGTCCGGTCCTCTACAGTGGACCTTTCCGGTTTCTCTTCACTTTTTCCACTGCAAAGCCCACGAACTTTAGGGGACAGCAGAGACCGGAAGCTGGTCGCGGACCTCCGGTGACCTCCGTGGTACAGACACACGGGTCCTTTCCAGCCCGTTGGGTTTTCCTGCCGGTGGATCCCACCCCAACGCGTCGCGCGGCCGTTCGTCCCTTTGAGCCTGAGGAGGCACGAGCCGCTCACCTGAGTCTGTTTTACCCACGCGCACTCTGGGACAGGTGTGTGTCTGTACCGCCATGACGCAGGCTCGAGCCAACACACACCCGTACACCGCGCGGACACCACACGCCGGGTTGCTGTGTTGCGGCAAAGCGGCGCGACAATCCGCCGAAAACACATCATTTTCTTCACGAACCCCCCGTTACCGACCTACTGGTCTCCTGCCGTTCCTCGCCGGTTTCATGACGGAGTTTGACAGTCTGACTGTCAGCAACGGCGGAGCAGCAGCTCCAGACAGCAGGCGGCCATGTTGCCGTAAACTGGCCCAACACACGGTGTCGTAAAGTCAACCGAGACTGTCGTTATACTTTTATTTTGAAGGAACAAGCAAGTTTATGTAACTTTGATTTTAACGACAACAAAAAGGAATCAGGATTTTTTGTAGAAATAACGGTGACCAGTTTTACTAAAAAGTAAATAAATATAGTAAAGACAAAACAACAATGCTGTTATTTACAAAAAAATAAAATAATTTATTCACTGAATGTTTTATGTAACTAATAAAGTGCATTTATTACACACAATAACCATAATGACAGAGTGACAATACGAGTATATATTTGACACAGCTAATAATATAAATTAATACCAGGTTCAAAGCAAGTCAAACCAGTGCTGACAAACGGGCCTAGTTTATTTACATTTGTCAGTTTTGTCATAACTGCGAGGTTATATATAGTGATACAATAACGAAACATTAAACACGAAACAACAGCTGTTACAACTTAGCTTCTATTCCTGCACAGTAATTATAGTGTCTGCTGCAGGTATGATGTTGCTAGATTAAACTCCTGACCAACACTTAACTACAGAGATAAGATCAGAAAATCAATGTTTGACAAAATCCTTTGATAACAATAATGTGGCATTATTGTTGATGCTTTTCAATTTTGAATAAGCTGTTTGATTGTTTCAGATAATTTCAGATACTTAAGTGATTGTTTTAGTCTAATAAAAAAACAGTCTAAGTGTTATTGTAACTGTGCACCAGCGAAAGCAACTAATATTTATGAAGCTTCCCGAGACCCTAAACATAAACAAACATACACAAATAATGACAACATGTATACATGTATAAACATGAACTGAACACCTTCTGAAATTTGGCACATTTTAAACTAAACCTAGATATTTTTTTTGATTCTGAAAAACATTTCACATCTTCTTTAAAACAATGGTATCTAAGAACCAGATTACTTGTGTTTAATGTCTTCAGTAGTGCTTGATGTCCATCTTAACTCCAATAGAGTCGACCAATGTTCAGGTTGTGGTCTTGTGTGTAAATAAATATGAACAGTTTCAGAGATATGTGTGTGTGTGTGTGTGTACTGTGGTTAGATGAACTCTGACGTCCAGATGCTCTCTGCGAGGTTCCACTTGTTCAATGACTAATTCTGTCTGTTTTACAGGAGGTAGTTGCTGATTTGGTGAAAGTAGATTCCATATCATGTTTTTTTTCCCTGTACTGTGGAGAGATGCCATTCTATACTTATCCTGAACACTAACCTTGTGGGGAGGTCTGCAGGAGCGTGAGTCTACGGTGCTTGTCAGTGATCAGACTGTCTGCAGCTGGTACAGCTTGACTCCTTTCTTCAACAGGAAACCCTGCTCATTCAGAGAACTCACTAGACCTTCGAAATCCACCACCTGATATGAACACATGTTGATAAAAAATCAGTGTTATGAATTACTACACGAGTATGTGGTGAGACACCAAGTCTGAATACAATTGTGGTGGGACTGAAGTGTTTGTGCTTTATAAAGAAAAAAATAAATAGATATCAGACATGATTTTTTTTATCTAAAACATTTCAGCCTCTGAATTCTTTTACCTTGATGTTCAGTCTGTCCGCCACAGATCGAAGCATCTGCAGGTCAAACTGCTTCTGATTGGTCCTCTGTGCGTGCAGGTGCAGTGCGTTGACCAGTCGTTTTGCAGCACTGCGTTGACTCATGCCTGATCCAAGCTGGGAGCGCTCAAAGTCCAGATTGCCTAGACCATCTGAATATGTATCAGCCAGACTGCAGAACACAATCACACACGCACACACACAACATGTCAATTGAGTCAAACTGATTAAAAAGATACCGTCATCAGTTCTGTGATGTCAAGTTTTACATCTGATGCTACTATAGATATTAAGGCTGCACAATGAATTGTGATATCAGCCTGTGCGATCACATGAATTTGAAAATGCTGACAATGACCCGAGCCACAGAGTTTTGTGCATAATTGTGATTAATATAAATTCCAATGTTTAGTTCAATTGTTCAGTACTGAAATTGACTGATGTCATAATAAGAAACATGTTTCAACACATCACCTGTGTTTCATGATCTCTACGACATCCTCAGCATCACTCTTGGTGGCTGTCTCTCTGAGCTCCAACCTGGCTCTTGCCTGCACCAAAACGCATGTTAAACTACAGTCAAAGCGTTGGAGTTGGCATACGCCTGAAACTGTAGAAGAAAAAAGCAAATTCTATATCATGTCTTTAATGTTATGCACAGAAACAAACCTCAGTTAGTCTGATTAAAGACTCCAGCTGTCGTGTAGTGATGGGTGTGGCGTCGGCGGTGTGCGCCTGAGATCTCAGTGACAGGTAGAACTCTTGAAGGATTTGTGCTGCTTCAGGGGAGAGTGTGGGATGGACATACTGACGAGCATAGCTGATGTATTTTCTTAACAAGCATGCTGGAATGGCGTCCACAATTTCACCTGCAGGGATCTTGGGGCAGATATACATGCATATATATATAAATATATAATATTTTGACAGATATTCACATTTTATAGGTGCACGCCTTTTTTCTTTTACCTGCAGGCGATCAGACAGTGACATGTCTGAGTGTTCAAGTAGGATGGAGGTCTCAAAGGCACTGTTGGTCCTGTGAACTACAGCACTGCTGGTTCTGCCTCTTCCTGCCCTGTTCGCCATGACATGTTCCGACAGGTGGCGGTCATGTGACTCGTCTGGGATGTCCAGGAGGAGGAAGACAACATCGAAGCGAGAAAGAAGCGCTGAGCCCATTCTGCAGACGTGAATGCACAACTTCAAATAGTCACATTCACGCAGACGTACAGTAGCAAAAACACATTTACTTTAGAGCTGCTGAGTTAAATTACATGTCGACTTACTTGAGATTTTCAGAGACAGTCTTGCCTCTGTTGTAATGTCCTCCAACAGGGTTCGCAGCAGCAACGACTGAGGTTCTAGCTGGCAGAGAGGAAACTATACCAGCCTTAGCAAGACTCACAGACTGCTGCTCCATGGCTTCCAACAGAGCCTGCTGCTGGTTTCCCAACTTATCAAACTCATCGATGCAGCACAGACCTACAAAGAGCAGACAGAGAAATGCAGGAGGATGAAAGAGAATGTAAAAAAAACACAGCGCTAAATGAATGGGAAAAAAAAGACAGAGGGGAAAGTAAAAGCAGTGAGAGACAGCACAGATCTACGATTCAGGTTATTTCTCAGGTTTTATTTGATTTTTTCCTCTTAGACTTTAGAGTTTTGTCTGAAACCTTGAGCCTTCTCAAGTGTGAGGAGGTAAAGAGAGTGCTGAGAAAGGCAGGATAACGTTGAAATCAAAAAGTAAAAAGCCTTCTAAGCAACAAGGCTAGAGACCAAAGTGTCTTTAGCAGAATCTGTAACAAATTAATACAAAACTATATTAAAGCAGGTTTTCTCCAGCGGGATTATTACATCAAAGCCATAACGATTAAATCACAGCATATATACACATACACTGGAGGAAATAACTATTTGACCCCTCGCTGATTTTGTAAGTTTGTAAGAAATGAAAAGTCTCAGAACAGTAACATTTTGATGGTAGGTTTATTTTAACAGTGACAGATAGCACATCAAAAGGAAAATGGAAAAAATAACTTTAAATAAGAGATAGAAACTGATTTACATTTCACTAACGAAAAACACTTAAACTGATGTTTTAAAGTATATTGTCCTTCTTACCTTGGTCAGCCAGCACCAAGGCTCCAGCTTCTAGGGCATAGTCTCCAGTTCCTGCATCTCGAGATAGGCTCACTGTTAGCCCTAGAAAACATATATTCCCAACCTGATTATTTTGTCACTGTCTGCTTAAAATAAAAATAAAATATAGAAGGTGTAGTAAAATTGAAAATTGTCTATAAATCTCAGGTTTCCTGGTTTGCTTCCCAGTTCCTGCCCTAATCCTGGCCACATGCTGAATTGTCCTTGAACAAGACACTGACCACTGAATAAGGGCAGCACGTCCACAAAGTGTTCCCCCAAGGGGATCAATAAAGCATCAATTATTGTTGTTAATTATTAAGACAATTTACCTGTGGTGCTTGTGCTGTTGCCACATACGTAGATTCCTCTAGGAGCCACATTACACACTGCCTGTGCAGAAAAAGAGGGCACCTGCCCATTAGGTTTACATTTATACATTCAAATGTTTTGGAAGAACAAAAAAGAGTAATATATTATAATAACTGAAACAGACGTTACGTAACAACAGATTATGGCGTATGCTTTTTGGCATCTCTGCCGATTAGACTTGGTAAATGACTTGTAAATATCAGCAGTGTGCACTCCGTGTTACCTGTAACATTTGACTCTTGCCCAGTCCTGGGTCTCCCACCATCAGGATGTGTGGGTCTCCTCTCACTGGAACACTGTTCTTGCCTGTGTGTTTCTGTCTGCCTCCAAACAAGGCTAAAGCTAGAGCCGCTTTCACAAGCTAAGAATACACAACATCACAGGATATTTTGAATCTTGAAATATCAAGATAACTTTACCACAAAAATTTACCACATGGTGTATTCAACCAAATTTTAAGAATCTCTTCATGACCTGTGAGATATAGGGTTGTAACTCACCAGGTGGCCGTAGATGACGGGACACAAAGAGCTGGAAGAGGTGAGAAGAGCCCAGAGTCCATTATGCATGTATTCAGACTCAGTTCATAGGCTCTGCTCTAAATACATGCACTTAGAAAGGTAACAAGCGTAACCCGGTTACTAGAAGCACCTAGAGCAGCCTTTCTCAACCTGGGGGTCGCAAGATAATTTCAAGAGGCTGCCAGATCACTGCGAAAAACTTAGTGCGGGGCAGTGATTAAAATTCATTAATCAAAATCATTAATAATCGCATTACTTTTCTGGGAATAATCGCAATTAACTGCACAGTTAAAAGGCAAAATTGATTAATGAATTCAAAAGTAGTTTATTTTTAAAGTACTCTATGAAGATTAATGAAATAACATTTGGTTTTCACTTTAACACATGGAATTATTTACCGGCAGCAGCTCAGAAAGGTTCAGAAGTACTGCTTTAGAGAGATTGTTACTGAGTGCAAGCAACTACAAAGTGGAAATTCCTAGTTTAAAGAAGATTTTACTCTTTGAATTGTTAAACCTGTGGTTTAACTTTGTTTAAATTAAAGAATTTGCTATGTTAACCTTTGTTTAAAATTCATTAGATTGTTATTTCATGAAATAAAGTGCTGAATTTAGCATCTTTACACTGTTTGGGGGAAAGTATCATATCATATTTTGTGATATAGCTTGAGAGTATTACAACTTTATTTTTATTCCATATCGCACAGTCCTACTTGTCGGTAATGAATATCTTACTGTACTATAAGCCTGAGCAGCTCAGGCTGTGACTGGATCTCCTGGACAGCGTACAGCTCCTTCAAACTGAACTCCTCCCCTCCAGAACGATCTTCTGATGACCCTCTTGGCCCCTGATGTGCTGACTTGGACTGCTGACCTAACATTAGGGAGAAATAATTCCTTAATGCTTACATTAAAAAATATATAAATTCTAAATAAGTTAAGACTGACTTAAAGAAAAACAGAGAAGCTACAGTACCTTTACTATTACTGACTGAAGTAGCTTCAAGGTAGAGAAGGAACATGCACTGATCCTTATTGCTTCGCGAACTTTCTGCATGCAAATGCAAATATGTTTGTGTGACAGTGGTCATGAATGCAGGAGACAATTTCTTATTCATTCCTTTATGCAATATTACGTTATTATTATTATTATATTATTTTTTTCATGTCACTTGCTTCCAACTATAACCTCCAACCCCCATTAGAATATATGTTTGACAGTTGGTACCATCGTTAGTAACTCTAACTATCCCTGTCACAGTAACATTATCTCCAGGGACACAGCTGTCACAGAGGTCAGAGGTCAGGTGACATTCCACAGTGCGTGGGATTCGTCCAGTCTCTCTCTGCTCTCCACCAATCATTTCCTGTACCCTGTAGTAGCAAAAAAACAGCAGGTTGTTCAGTTGCTTAGACTGAAACATAAAAACAATTATTGTGATAAATAAACCGATAAAAGTAGGAAGTAGATTTTGAGTTTTATTATTAATTGAATTTAATATTTAAAAAAAAAACAAACATACTTGATAACTTAACTTAATACTTGAGCTTCAGGTTTACTTACTTGATGATCTGAAAATCTACAGTTTGTGTAAGAGGAGAACTCCGGCTGGGAGCAAAAGAACGACTGCGACATTCAGGCTGGATGCACTAAAAAAAAACCACAATCAAACAAAAAAACATGTATACATCCACACTTTAAGTCCAAGTAAAGTTCTCAGAGATTGCTATGTGTGTATGATTAAAAGAAGTGTATAGTTTACCATAATATTGGGACCAAAATACAGAACAGGTGGAGCAAAAGCAGAAATGTATCTGTGAGTATGCATACCTTGGTAGGTGTTGCATATTTTCCGTGCTGCAGCGGCAGAGACAGCGTGTGTGAGCAGGCGAGGCACCTGAAGGCCATCCGGGTACAAAAAGGTCTGATATTGCTAACTCTGACCACTGTTCCCCTCACACAAACCAGCCGCCCAAACACGCTGGCACGTAACATCCGCAATGGAGTCAGCGGTTCGTAGTTATACAGCCTGTAGATGATTTATATGAATAAAGTAATCCCCATTTATGGTCAACAGAGTTAAGCAAAAAACAAACATCACTGTGTGCATTACCTGGCACTAATGTGAGGGATGTTGATGATTGGGGTAGCTACAGGAAGTTCTTCACCTTGCAGCTCAGCAGCCTGTTTCTCCAAATCTAAAGCCAACACCTAAAACACACACCCTAGGATTAGTAAATGCTCTTTTAAACATAGTATGGGTGAGACCGGGCCACATATGGGATTCCACAAAAAAACATGAAAGAAAATCCTTAAATATCATTAACAGTTTCAACGATTTCTTCTGAACACCCACAACAGGACGTTTAGTAAAAATGTTTCCTCTTTTATTTACTTTGAAATATGTTGATTCATTAATCTGATTTTTCACTGTGAAAATCAATTATTTTACTGAATAAATGTTGTGATTGATCAGAGAAAGACGACTGTATCTTAAACAAACTGTGAAGTCACAGATTACTTTCAGATCACACAGAGACAGATCACTAATTAAATGTCTCTCTTATATTTCCATTGAATGTTTAATGTTTGTGTTTATAGTTTAAACAGCAAACTGACATGATGACAGCTTTTCTTCCCAATTTCACCTCGTTTCATGTGAAATACATGAATCATATGGAGGTTAAACCATAAACACACCTTCTGAAGCATTTTAACAACAAACAGCAGTTAGTGGAAAATACTATTTTATTTAATCGATCTGACAGGATTCTTTACAGATGGAGCCACTTCTTCTGCTGCGTCTGTCTGCTCTCGTCTTTTCCTGGCGCAGTTCATCTCAAACAAGCCCAATAGCATGATGTGTAACAGTCTCCTTTCTTTTTGTGCTCGATCATGGCATTTGTAAATGTTAGAAAGTACAGGGATGGCGAGCACAAAAATGTGACTATTATCTTGCCGTTCATTACACGCTGTGCTATTGTTGCAGGTTTAAACTACTTGAAGCTGGTGTAGCTTAGCCTAGCCCCGACTGTCAGCCCCGACGAGGGACGGTGGGCAGGAGCTGGCCCCGACAACGGTCCACTCCCCTTGTGGGCTGCACTAATATTACAATTTCATACCTTGGTGGGGTCTGCAAAATGTCAGTCTGTGGGCGCAATTGGCCCGCAGGCCGCGAGTCTAAGACCCCTGGACTATAGTAACAATTCTCTGTGTACCTGGTGAATGGCCACTCCCAAACAGTTCAGTATCAACTCAGGCTGTTCCTTCAGCTCTGTGGTTAGTTCAGGAAGAGCTTTACGCACAGCTCTGTCTCCAGTCAAATCTGCATGATCCACGAGGACACTGCCCTGACGCTCAATCTCATCCTGTACACAAACACACCAAAACCATCCTTTTAACACATTAAACATTTATAAATCACCACTGCTTAATGTAATTAGGACAGAAATACTATTATGAGACACTGCAACATTGCAGAGCGCTACACAAGCATGCAGACAGACTGACCTTGTCATACATGTGAATCTTGGAGGAGAAATATTTCTCAAACACTTTGATCTTCTCCACACTAGGCGAGCTCTCTATGAAGCCTGGACATAGTATAAACACATCCCAGACAAACAAGTCACTGCATTGTGGTACCACGTTTACAGAGTGCATTGCGAAGATGTGGATCTGAGCTACAGTGGAAATACACAAATATACCTTCTGTGAAGTAGAGAGCCCAACCTTTGTATGGACACATTACATCCAGAGTGGCCTGATGAAGTACTGGAGAGACAGACGAGCAGTCAGTTAGTGGTGCAAAATTATAGTATATCCAGCGTTTACTGGATATATCTGTAAAACAGAAAAGCAAATGGAGCTCACCTCTTTGAGTGCTGACAGTACTGTTTCCTGATCCTCGTCCCCCATTAACACAGCCACCTCTCCATCCTGAACCTCTTCCTCCTGCTGCTCCTCCTCTCCATGGTCTACTCCTCCAGCCTCCTCTCCATCCACTGCCTCCTCTCCATCCTCCTCCACCCCCTCTCCATCCGCCTCCACGACTTCCTCCTCTTCCTCTCCCTCCGCCACTCCCACCCCTCCATGTGCCTCTTCTAGATTCCCCTCCGCTCATTATTTTCCTAAGAGAAAACTTAAAGGTAAGTAAGTAAAAGTAAGTAAAGTGAAGTTATTTTACCAGCCAGATACATCAGTAAATGTTTTGTACGCCACTTTGTGTATAGCTGTTATTTTTCTGCGCCCTGCCCAAATAAACAATCCTAACTTACGCTTCCGAACATTATCATACTGTGAACGGTGAATTATGTGCCACCAAACGGTGAAACATGTTCACCCAAGTCAAACTCTTTAAATACAGAAACAACCTGTTATTTCGGCATAACATCTATTTTCAACGTTAATAATTCCAAAGTTGACACATTAACTGAGTTAGCTAGCCATCTAAGCTAGCCATTTAAGCTAGCTAACTCGGGTAATGTTACGCGGTCTGTCTGTACTTTTTGATGCCCCAAAATCTACCATTACACGGTGAATAACAAACAAACCACGCAATAACACTATGATTAGAGAAACACACTGGTGTACCTAATTAACACCACATTATACAACTGACGCACACACTGTGCTGAACTCACGTTTATAGTAACGTTACCCTCGTTAAGTTAAGCTAACGTCTATCTATTGACGGTCACGTTTTATTAAATTCTCTGTTGAAAACCTTTGTAAAAGTGGAATACTCCAACCCTGTCGTTTGTTTCGAGTGACAAAGTCTGACCAGTAAGAAAAACCTTAGCGTTAACTCAGGCTTGTAATAACTTGTTGACGTTTACCAGTGAAGTTCCCTCCACTGACGTTGAAGTTTCTTCTTCTGCTGATTGAGTTGCAGCGACCAGACGCCCGGGCGTCTTACCGCCCCCCCAGGACAATAACGCAACTACAGAAAATAAAGATTTTGATATTTCTAGTATTAAAATGTTCTTACTGCTTGTCTCACACTGAAGGGTCTATAGAATACCCTTTCTCATTCTTCCTAACGCTAACCAGCCTATGCACTTTAACATTTTAATACATTTATATTGTTTAGGATACTTATTTCAACTTCTACATTTTGCTTTTCATATACTGCTTTAACAATGAGAATTGTCCATTAGCCTTTAGCTAACATTCTCTAGATAATGACACCAGAATTTTACTGCACAGACTGAAATTATGATTACATTATTTAAGATTAGACTGAAAACTTTCCTTTTTGATAAAGCTTATAGTTAGAGAGAGATCAGGTGACTCTGAACCATCTCTTAGTTATGCACCCACCCTGAGCCTGGTTCTGCTGGAGATTTCTTCCTCTTAAAGGCCGTTTTTCCTCTCCACTGTTGCTCAAGTGGGACTGTTGGGTTTTCTGCATTATTTTGTTTATATATACACTTTTATTTTTTGCAAGGTCTTAAACCTTGCTATATAAATTGCCCTGAAATTACTTTCGTTATGATTTGGCGCTATACAAATTAAGATGAATTGAATTTAATAGAATTATCTATATCTATATATAGAACTTGATTAATTTGACACATACAAACACTTAGATGTGTGATACATTAGAAGAGTTTCTATTTACAACTTACATTTTTGTTTTCTCATAATCAAACTTTAGCTTTTCTACCTGGTAGTGACAGTCTCTGAAAAGACATCTTTACAGAGGCCTCTGCCACCACCTTTTGGATAATTAGTGTCATTACAGTTGTTTAATGTTTCTAAACAACAGAGAAGGCTTTACATGCTTCCTTTATGTTGATATTTGTTTTTGTTTATTCTGTGCTCCAACTCCCACTTGCTGCATTGCATTTCTTCTTTTATCTTTGACACTCCTTTAAAAGTTATTCCCTCTATGACATTTGATCATAACACTACTCCAGGGCTGTACATTAACAAATTAAGAGCTGATTATAACAGCAGTTGAATTTGTGTGTGACAGTATACACACCCAAGCCCAAACTCACACAAACTCCCCAGGGTGCAGAGTGTAGAAGGAGGAGCTCTTAATACTTTATGACTGCTGTCTTCCTCTTGCTCACACACAAACTTGCCTGCGTTTCTGCACTAGTCAGGAGTCTTTATTTACATAAATAGATACACTCCTTAAACTGAAATTGCTCCGCTCAAAGACAAATGGATGAAAGCTCTCACACAGGCTCTCAGTTGAGTGGTGTGGAGCGGACAGAAAGACTGAGCGAACAAGGAGAAAAATCAATACTTGAACTAGTGTGGCCTGGAGTAGTTAGTGGTAATAGCAGAGGGCTTAGAGGGATGGATGTGTATGCGCAGACACACACACACACACACACACACACACACACACACACATACACTGTAGTACAGAAGACAGATAGTGAAGCAGGTTGTTGTAAAGGTCAAAAACTGCTTTTATGAGGGAAGTAGACAGAGAAATAAAGACAGAGTGAAAGAGAAGGCTCCTAATTCTCCTCTATCATTATCTTCATAACACTGAGGAATGAAATAACGCCCTTTGTCTGTGTGTGTGTGTGTGTGTGTGTGTGTCCAGACTCATCTCTTCATGCACTCAAAGATTTGATCATTGCCACGATAAATGCTAAAAGAAAGCTGAAGCACCAACAATCACTGCAGAAAGATGAAACGACGGGAAGCCGCTCCACTCAGTGAGGCATTTAGCCTCTACTTGATCAATCAGCGGCAAAAGTCTCACAAGATCGATGCAAAGACGAACCAGCAAAGAAGAAGAGGTCAAAGTTAAGTAGGTGGTGAATCCTGGGTTGTGACATGACAAGTATTGAGCAGAGTATTGAGCATGTTTTAAATGAGTCTGGGCATCTGGGATGTTTCACTGCTTATGTGTGTGTTAGGCAGCAGGAATAAAGTCTGAATGAGTTATTATCAAAGATGGAATCTACTATTCTGGATGCTCTGCTACGTCCCTGAACTGTTTGAATGTGCTTGATTTCTACGATTCAATCAGGTTCTCACCTGGAGACTGAGTTTGTTGTGGTACTAACCCACAGTGAACTGTCCCCATATAAGACCCCCTCTGACTAAAGTAGTGATTTATATCATGCACATAGTCTCATTATGTGCCAAATGTCTGACTGACTGTGTGCAGGCATCAGCAACAGATCCCTAATGTGTCTGTCTACTCGGCTTTCTGCAGCAGAAGCAAAGCTTTACAAATCTGCAGAGAATTATCACCTACTTTGTAGTTCCAGGCAGCTCTATGGACCATTGTAGAGCTACTGTTCTGCCATTGGTGACATTATGTCCAGGCCTGCAACCTAAATGTTTTTCTTTAGCACATTATACGCAATCAGTGCCAAAAAACACAGTTAAGCTTGTTGACAGGGACCAAACTAGAATAGACTTGTAGATGTGCATTCTCTAATTCCTCTCCAATGTGAACAAATCAGCACTCAATCAGCAATCAATCGAGTTAACGTTGGAACTCGCAGTGCTGCCTCCCGGGAGGCTCCCACTCTCTGCACACTCAACATCCGACATTGAGAAAAGCTTAGCCCTAATGCAGACCTTTTATATGTCACTAAACTAACTACTGCACATGGACGTGTAAATACTTGGTCACACATGTGTCAACGTTGTGCTAACAGCTCGCTGTTCTGCCCTAAAGTTACCAAAAAACCTGTAGATTCCGATCCAAATGACCATCTGTTTATTATTTTGATGGCTGCAAATTTTAAGTTGGTCTGTAAGCTTGTATTTAGTAGAAATATGGCACCATATTTGGAAACAGTGGCAATGACCTCAGTGTCCACATGAACCACTAAAGGGCGCCAAAGCCATACATTTTTCAACAGAGGTTTGGAGATACTGTGTTTGTTTTTGACAGAACCGCGGTTAAAATAGCACTTTGTCTCTGTTCACAATCACCGTCGATTAAGCTCATTGCGCTCTGGACAAATCTCTGCACTCTAAATAAGAGCATTTTCCAAACTGTGGATTTGTTCCTCAGATATAACTCACTTAAACGCTAAATGCAGCCGTCTCAAATCAACACAATAACTCCACACCACGCTACAACACATGCACTCACACCATCCAGTGTGACAGTGTGTCTCTACGAGCAACACCAACTCAACTCACTCAATGTGAAAAAAAGCTGCTCTGGTAATTTGCCACAAAGCACCGCTGACATTTCTGTCTTCTCTGCAGACCGCCAGACTACAATTACAGATGGAGGCATTTCAGCTGTTATCTGAGAGCAACACATGCATGAAGACACCAGCAGTGACTCCACAAAGACAGAAACTCAAACCTGCCTCTCACGGCCCTTAGCGAGCGGCAGCTCTTTTCTCAGCCTCTAATGGGAATGTCAACAATCTCACAAACTAGTTTTTCTCTTTCCATTCAGCTGCCTGCAATTTGATGACATTTCTTTGCTTTTTGCTTTTCTCACAAAGCTTTTGTTTACAAAAAGGATTGTATAATTATCTCTGTTTTACTATGAGGAATAAAAAAGTGCGATGAATGACCTGTGTGACCTCCTTCTACCTCCTGTCTCACAGCGATGCAGAAGGCAGAACGTTATCTGTCACACGCTCTCGCCACTTTTCTTTGCGCTGTTGTTGGCACTGATTAGTTACTCAAATGCAAATGCGAACTCCAACCCTACATGTATTAACACGGGGAGAAAAGCGAATGTTCAACACGGCTGTGCAAAGATATTTCAGTTAGACATCTTTATTGACATACTGGATTATAGTGTGTGTGTGTGAGAGTGAGCTTGTGTGTGTTTTATGACTCCGTATTAGCTCTGAACCCCAGTGGGTCTGTTTCTTCATCTCAACTAATTTGTGTTTTTACAGCACGCTAATGGACTATTATGAAATGCACACACACACACACACAGTTGCAGCAGCTGTAGTTTGAGTATATGTGTGGGTGGTTGGGAGAGTGTAAGTGTGTGTCAACTTAGCAAAAGAGTTTTTTTCAAATCATCAGTTTCAAGCGGTGAGAATAGATTGGTTTTAAGTGAATACACGAAATGAGCCCCAGCTAAACTCATTCAATTAGATTTTTACATTTCCCAGGAGGCAGAAATTACCTCACAATAAGTGCCACTTTACGAGACCCAGATTACAACAGCAGAGCTGAAATGAAATGTTCAATGAGTATTACACTGTATAGATTTTAGAGGGAAACGCAAACATGTTACTCATGGCAATCGTCACCTGATAATGAGTTTCATACTCTTTCAGACTGCAGTTCTATTCAAAGGCTTTGGCTGAACAAAGGATCTAGGGTGAGATGTTAAAGAGTAGCAAATAATAAATAATAATTAACAGATGTGTTGATATATGACGATAGCAATGCTGTTACCGTGTCTGTGTTTTAGCCTAAAGACGGGAAACATGCACCCAGGACCTGGGGACGGGCTAAAACACCCAGAAGGTCCAGAGGCAGAGTCAGATACAAACAGCTCCTCTGTACAACAGAGACCAAAGGACAGCTGAACAATCTGGCAACATACTGGAGGATCTGTGAGAGGAGACTGAAAACAGCTTCACATAATCCTGTATGTGTATCCTGAATGTTCCTGCTACCTAAATGCACGTGTTAATTAGGTCTCTGTACAGGCACAATGGCACCAAACCTGGCAACCGCACAGACTTAATAGTGCTTCTGCAAAACTAGTGTTGCTCCCCATGTGTGTGTAAGGATTAGATTAATGATGTACAGGTGCTGCTGTCGGCTTTAGATGTTCTTTCAGGTGCATTTTTGAAGAAACCCAAACACACAGACACACTTCAGTCTGGGTACCAGCTCACAGCCAATACTTTTGTTTGTACACGTGCTGGTGTGGGGTCAGCAATCAAATCTGTGCTCTAGGTTATCTTTTAAAAGATGCTGCCTATATTATAACACGAGTAAGATCTTTACCTGGGTAAAATCCTGAATGACTAAAGTTAATAGTTGCTTCTGAAATGGCGTTGCTGGAGTCGTTGGGTTGTTTGAATGAAGACCAAAAAAATGATAAAAAGAAAGACACTGAAACAAGAATCCAATGATGTTTACTGTCTTTTCTTATTAAGAGACGTGGTTTTGAGGGATTATTTCCCCCCATGAGCGACTGACACTAAGCAGAGTGTTTCTTAATCCACACTCTGATACAACATTCTCAGCACAATAAAATAATGAAGAAACAGAAACTGTGACAGAAATAAATTAGAACTTCGTGTTTGGTGTGATGGATTATTGAGTTCAGACAATTTTCAATCTGTGTCTCTCACTTAACAGGAATAAATAACTTTTTTCTTCTGAGGATGGGGAAATGTTTTTTTCTCTTCCTGCTCTGAATGTAGGAGCAAACCTAAAAACTCTTTTACTAAAAGTACTTTTAGAGAGAATTTAGAAACAAGATGCAAATGCTGCAATTTCTGCTCAAGCCATGATCCAAATTTTCCTAATTTCATTTGAACTATTTTATTGGTCCCTGTGGGGACATTCAGGACACACTAACAATGCCATTTGTCAGGAGCTGGGACAAGTTGGGCTTCGATGTCAGGCCCAAGGCGGCCTTCGAAAAATGTAAAAGTCATTAAACAAAATGTCATCAATAAAAGATAATTACTATTTCAATTAAAACTAAGCTGTAATGTCAGTAATTAAAACATCAGTTTAGTCAGAATTAATGAACCATGAAGGACAAAAACCTAGAACACTTTACTAAATCCTGAAAGTTTGCCAATTACTTTGGAGTTAAAGGGGAGGTTCTAAGGTTTCTGCCTCCACCTCAAAAGAATGGAAATGAATGGTACAGAATAATGTCTGTGCTGCTCAATAGAAAAAAAGAACATCATCTCTGTGATCTTGTAAAGTCAGCAGCCAGAGTATAACCACTACTGATAAAGTACACATCTATGTCAGGGTCACTGGGGTCCACAAAACCAGCAGCACATCAGTCCCAGAAGCACTTTATGGACAAAGCTGCCTAATATATATAATTCTGCAGCAAAGGTCAACAGTAGAAACTCCACCCACTGAATAAATAGTCACGTGCTGTTGCTCTGTCAGTGCCACCAGACAGGCCTGTTTGTGCTGTAAAGCAGGCCTCCACAGCCATCATGGGTCCCAGCTTGTGTGTAGCTGTGTGACATACTGTACCACTGTGCACTGTGTGTAGGCTGTTTGTGATACATTTGAGCGAAACAGAGAAAGCAGACGATACTTGAGGAGGTGCTCGTCTTTCCGAGGAGCCATTTGTACGTCTGTACGAGTGACTGTGTCTGAATTTGTGTTTTTCTTCCCAAGGCCCTCTCTTTCCTCCTTCTTGACGGACTAAACTTGTCAGTTCCTGCACTTTGGCGATGAAAGCCTTTGTTAAACAAACACAAACTGCAAACTATTTCTGCCTCTGGAAGCCAGGCTGCCTGTTAGTTGAAGGTAAACACACCGTGGGTGTTTTGTACCGGGAACAAATAGCAGATTCTCTGCTCGGGGCCTTGAAAGCAGCAGGGATTTTTGTCGTAGTGACAGTGAAGAAGACATCTGTTTGTCTGGGGGAATGGTGTGTACTGGGACTGTCACACACAGTGATTGTGATTTTGGGACAACCAATATTCCAGATTAAAGGCTGATTATTGAATCTGTAATGTATAGGCGATCCCCATCTTTTACCCGGACAGTGTTTGTCTTCACAGATTCTACTCCTGGAGCACAGATCAAGCTCAAAGTTAAAGACTAGTGAGCCATTAGTTTGGTAACATGCTGTGAAGATACAGTGCTGCTGTGAACAATGTTTTAATGTGTCAGGCTAAGAAAAACAGGAAAAAATTGTAGATGTTGCAAATGATATTTTACACTTTCCATCAGTAAAGAGTCATGTTATCGTGCTAGCGTGCTCAGGATATGCGCCGTAGATAACTGTGCTGCTCTCATGAGCAGAAGCAGACAGTGTTTCGTGAGAACTGTCTTTATAAAACAGATGTAACAGCTTTTTTTTCAGATATGTTTTTTGTGTTTGAGAAAACATTGCTAAAGGCCAGGAGCCGAAATATTTCTAAAACGCATTGTTTGTACCCGTTCTGTCCTTGAGTCCAACCTTTCACCCCGCACCAAGTTTCTTAGAGCTGAAAATGTTTCATCTGGGAAGTAATGTACTCCAACAACTTCACGTCAACTGGCTTAGACTATGAACAGCGGCTAAAATATAAAGTACGTTAGGACCACAGTCATAAGCGTATCAAAGAATCTAAGATTTTTACATGTACAGCTGCTTTAATATAAAACCTGTCACACACAGACTATGACCATTTAGCATATTTATTAGTTTCTGTCAGCTTTTCTTCTTTTTCTTCTTACACTCACATCAGTGTGGAGTGAATTGGTCACTCACACGTGAATTCATCCTGTTCTGTTTGTCAGAGCTTTGTATTGAGTTCTATCCAAATGTTTTTAAATGTAATTTGAATCACACACTGTTGGCAACAGCATTTCATTACATTACCTAACCTCATGGTTTGTGTCCTTTTAAAAAGTTTTCCATGTGGAATATTATACACAGTTATTGTACATATATAATATATTACCTTTATAAAATGCATGAAACTGTGACTAATAGTAAACAACGTGTCATTTAGACGCCTGGCTCCTTCTCCTTCTTTTGGTTTCCTTTTTCTGTATTTACTGATTTTCTTCTTCTTTCCAGTTCCATTATCCTGCTAAAGAAATCATTTTTTCACATTTAAAAATCAATCTGAAAAAATCACTCCAATGTCATCACTCCTGCGAACATGGGGGTGTTTTAATTTGACTCTGTGAGGCTATTCTAGTGATATTACAGCAACAGATTTGTAATTTCTGCAGGCGGTTGATTCTCCAGTGATTGTCACAAAGACGTATTCGTCTTCATGCAGCTCGTGCAAACCTTAAAACATCGGACACGCTACAGTTTCAGTGGTTTAACATTAGACCATTCAAATTTCTGAAGCTGTAATCTTCCACCCTTTTTTGTCACGCCGGATTCCCGCAGGCCTCCTGCAATGGAGCGGCTTGTTCCGGGTGCACCAACGCTGACTAAGTCTCCTCTTGTTCATACTGTCAGACAAATGCATGTGCTAAGTGCTCCTTCAGTGTGATCCTAAGTGGTGTGAAGCAGAGGAAGCTCGCACAGAGGCGGATAGCAGCATGAATTATCTGAAATAATTTGTGTAGTTCCATTCTGTTTGTTTGTGGTTATGGCTTTGAACTGTGCTGGGGCTCCTACGGGCGCTCTCAGATACCACCAGTAATGTATTGTTTATGGCAGAGGGCCTCAGGCAGACAGAATGATGGATTGAACCGTTCTGTTTTCTTCTCACAATCCGTCTTCAAAGAAACAAATCGATCTGGAACAGAGAAGTAGGGGCAATGGGAGAAAATCACAAAATAGACTTTCTCTATAGTGTTTTGATGCTGTCATGTGTTATTTTGTCAAGAGTATTTTTAGGGTGAAATCAAAGCTTACCCTTCAGAGCAGGAAAGCACAGAGGCTCGTGTGTATGAATGTTAAAATGTATATGTGTGTGTGTGAGTCATGATTGGCTGGTATATTTCCATGTATCGCAGCTTTAGTTCTTCTCCTGGTATCATCTCTGTTACAAAACAACTCTGAGAAAGTCTGATATTTAAACCACAAAGATAAAGTGACTCTAATTATGAACACAAAAGATAAAATTTCTTCTCATAAATCACATATTATTCTAAAAGTGTCTAGACCATTTGTTTTACACTTAGGTTACTTGGTTACTCAAGTTATCAGAAATACAGATATTTCAGACATTATACATATAGTAAAAAAGGATGTGTCAGAGAAATCTGTGTTCTCCAGGAGAAATCTACCTGGTGAAATCAGGCTCCTCTAATCCCCTTCTTCTATTACAACGCCCACATTTATGATTCAAGAAAAGCCTCTAGAGCTGAGCTGTTATCATGAATATTAGCTACTGAACAACAAAGAAACTCATCGGAGGAATAAAATAACATCTTGGGAATGTGCTTGCTCATTTTCCTACTGAGAAGATCGACATGACTCTGTCTGACTATGTCTGTACAGCCCTGTTCACACCTAATGATGAGCTGCATCTTAGGTGATTGGCTCACACGCAGACAGCCAAGGTGTCCAGCAGACAACTTGTATGCAAATTTCATTACCGTTGTGTCATTTCTGCTGTAAAGTCGAAGGTTGTAGGTGTATGCTGCATGTAAATAGTCAGAAATGACTAGTCAAACGTTCCAGACCACCTTCTGTTTGCTTGTTAGGAATAAACAAGGTACACAGTACGTCAGGGAGGAAGCTACTTCAGTCAGGTTATCTTAGCACCTGGAAGCAGGTTTATGTAACAGTTATGAAATCAGCCAGCTCACAACAGCCAAAACAGTGAGAAAAACATGCAGTTGCAGATTTACTGCGGCATGATGGATGGATAGAGGACATTAGAAAAATAATGGATTGAGGTACTTCAGGTGCAGCGCATGGTTTCATGTTTGGGAGTTTTCAGAGCTTATACAGTTGATGCTTATCGTCATGCTTATCAACAGTGGTGGTTGTTCTAGTGACTTTAGTGATCTCTGCTTTGTGGACTGAACTGTGGGGTACAATTAAAACATGTGATCAACAGGAAGCACGTTAACATCACAAACATACGAGATGCCACAGACAAGTGAGCACGTGTACAGGTGAAAATGTTAAACTCAACCTAAACCCACTTTAATGTTTCTGGCAGCTTGCTGATTTTAGTCCAATTACCAAAACACCCGGTGCAGGTTCAGAGACACAGCAGTTGATATAACTCTACATCACCTCTTGAGGGCAGAATGACTCCACAGCAAAATATAAAACATTAACATTTTTAAAATATATTTGGTTTTCACTCGCCTCTGAGTTCTACCTATTACCTTCAACCTGCATCTTTTGTTTTCTTTCTGTCTTTCTCTGGTATGCCAGCTAACAGTGTCAGAGGCTTCACTGCTTTACCAATTCCATCAAGACACTACTTAACAAACCGCAGACCTGGCCAGCCATGCCTTCAGTGGCTCCACTATACCTCTATTTTTCATCATTCTCTCTCTGTCCGGCTCACTTTCTTTTTCTCACTGTCCTTTAATCTCTCTCTCTCTCCTTTTCTTTCTAGCTCCCACATCTTTTCTCTGTTTCCTGTTTCTCTTTTGTGCGTTTTTTCTGCTCTCCTCTTCCTCTTCTCTTGTTTCTTTCCCTGTCACCTATGCTCTGTCAATTCCAAACAGTTTTCTTCTTTTTCTTGGTTAGAAGGACATTTTCCAACCAGTATTTCTATGCACGGGCACAATGCTGATGAGCAATCAATTAAAACTGATTATTGTACTGAAATTCTAATCACAATTATAACGTTCAGCGATATCATAGATACTGGCCTGAACACCCAAAACCAGTTCAAGTTCAATATATAGTAAATAAAGGAAAACTCACTAGAAGGCCAGTGTAGTAAAAGCTGTTTTACAGTAGAATGAAACACATCTTCTAGTTTATTATGATATCATCTAATTTTGTTCAAAACTGTCAATCATTATAGCACACCAACTCCAATAGTGCATCTTGTTCTGTACAACAGAAGACCATGAGTTAGAAAAGCAAGTGACCTTCTTCATACTCAATGTGCTTTGAATCTGCAAAAAGATTTTAAAAAAGATTTAAGACGGAATCTCTTAAAGATTCAACTCTATAGAGATTATTCACCTTGTTATACATATTTCAAAATACCAGATACTAAAAACAAAGGCGCCTGTTAATGGAATAATTTAACATCTTGTCATTCTGCTTGTTTTTGCTGTTTCTCGGATTTAGATGAGAAGATCGATACAGTTCTCATGCTTGGACGTTAGGATAGAGGCTACAGCGCTCGAGCCAGCTTATCTTAGCATGACATGAACCAGGAAACAAAGGAAAACAGCGAAATCTGAAGATTATTTCTTAAATCTCCCAGTTAATATGTTATCTCTCGTTTAAAGTGTACACAAGGCAAAAATTTTAAATTATGGTTTAAACATGAGATCCTCGCAGGAACCTCAGATCCAGAACGTCCTACTGTAACAGTTCATAAATCATTGGACCCAGAGCAGAGCAGAGCAGGATAGAGCAGAGTACAGCAGACCAGAGCAGTACAGGGCAGCGCAAGAGCAGAGTACAGCAGACCAGAGCAAAAAGTGCTGTAATGAGTGGAGTCAAATGATTTTCAGTTTTGTGTCACAGCTATTTTGACTCCCATTAGTTACATACAGTACATTTATTATAGGTGTTCTAAGAGTATGTTTTAAAGCAATTCATCCCCACTTGATGAGTGTTACTAATGGATATGTGTGTTGTACTGCAGGAACATTTTCAAGCATTTCTTCATCTAGCTCCACCTTCATCTAATCACTGCTTTGCTTGCTCGCAGTTGGCCTTTTCACTCCACAGAGTCCCCTAAAGGAAGCTTTGTTTTCCCTGTGTCACCAGTCCATCTTTCACCACTGAACTGAGTGTCTTTAAAAAAACAAACAATATTTGTTCATGTCTTTTTTGTTGACACAGTGGTTTGTGTGAGCTCTGGCTTTTCTCTTATTGCTGACTGCGTGGTGCCAACACGTCCTCTAGCTTCAGGCTGTGCTTTTGGTTATTTTCTGATCCATTTTTCTCGCCCAGCACTGCCAAAGGTAATGCAGCCAGTCAGTGTCTCCTGTTCAATCTGGTCAGCAGCAGTTGCCTTGTCAGTTATAGGTTGGTATTAATATGACACAGACAGCAAATAAATGACAAACAGCAGGAGACCTGAAAAGAAATCATGCGTTTGCCTGTACATTTCTCTTTAAATTCTGTCCGATTTTATTGTTTATAGGGCATTTGTTAGTGCACTGTGCAGCCTTCCTCCATAAACAGTCAATTTTCTTTCTGTTTCCAATAATTTCCCTATTTTATTAGTGCTTTGGATACATTTCACATTCACATTAATCCTGAGTGGAATTAAATAGTGGGGGGTGGAAGAGGGGTCTGTCTCTGGGTAGCAGTCTTTACTGCACTGTGGTGTAATTATGCACCTGACAGCATCAGGTGACACCAAAATGGGCAAGCACATTGCAGCAGATGTGAGAATCTGTCAGAATCGGCTGTGGATGCCAAGAAGTGCTCCAAAAACACAATCCTGCGATTATCACATGGTCCTCACTCTATTTAACTTCAGGACTCCAGACTTAGCATTAGACAGTCATTCAGAAAAATTTGGATGATACGATTAGCTAGAAGGCCTCCAATCTAACGTCTGATACAACCCAAATATGTGAATTGATGATGGGATCATTTTCCATCTGGAACATATTTGCGGGGAGCTCTACTGCACATCGTGAATCACCATCCAGGTGATCAACAGTTACTGCTCTTGGTGAACAGCTTGAGGGTTGGAAAACAAGCCGGGCTGCGGCTCCCTAGGACCGAACTTGTCGACCACTGTTCTAAGGGAAGGCTTCTTTGGCAAACGTGAGGTGGCCTCTGACCCGAATCAGCGGTTTGTTTGTTGATTTTTTGGGGGGCTTGTTTGTTTTGTTCTTTTGAAAAACCGATGGCCCGCATGCGCAAGAGATCTTGGACACTATGCGTTGAGTCTAGTCATGAGCCTGTAGGGGTTCTCGATGAAGAATGTGACAAACTTGATGATGACGATGATGGCGATGATGAACCCACCAACAGTAGCGGTGGCAAAGAAGACAAAGAACATTTTGATTATGAACACGGTGATGCTGATGTACGTAATGACAAAAATGCGTTGAAAAAGAACACGGTTATGATGACAAACATGATAATGATGCAAAGAAGAAGACAATGATGTTGACACTGACAAACATCTGGTGACTTCCGGTTCCTGTATCGACACGGATTGTTTGCTGCTCCTGCTCCTGTCTGTTGGGTTTGATTTACAAATTCATTT
>JAUMTR010000007.1:16910959-16949163 GCA_032270685.1 Microctenopoma stevenorrisi | reverse complement strand
GGACTGTTGGGTTTTCTCTGTATATATTGATATATTGTGTAAGGTCTTAAACCTTACACTGTAAAGTGCCTTGAGATGACTTTTGTTGTAAAATGGCGCTATATAAATAAAATTGAATTGAATTTAATTGAATTGAACACATGACTGTACAGAACATGATGATAAAGCACATGATAAAGAACTAGAGGATGCTGACGAAGAATAAGAAGATGATGAACATGACAGTAAAGAACAAGATCATAAAGCACACAATGTACTCTTTTACGGACCCGGACCCGAGGTCACTGTGGAGGAATGCGTTTCTGAGGTGCGGAAGACTCACAAAAAAAGTCCCCAATCTACACGGGAAGCAAGAAAGTGCAAAGGGGGACTAATCCTGTTGCAAATGGTGAGAGCCAACAAGCCCGAGATACCGCTTGAGCTGCTGCCAAAGTGTTTGTTTGTGTTCGCCAAAGCCACGGAGCCTTGGCGGCAATCTCGAACCTCGCCAAAAAAAACAAGAACATGCTGATCCTCAGCATGCGCAGGGCACACGTGAAAAAGTGAGCTTGCACACCGCAAACCCCTCGCCATATCGCACCAAGGGAGGCGTTGACAACCTGGAAAAAGTCACGGCCACCTGCAGCTGCAGGAGAAAGACTTGCCGGTGGCCCCTTGCCAACCCTGTTCCACAACATTGTGGAAATCTTGACTTACAACGCCTTTGTGATATTTAGGTAGCTCAACCCCAGCTGGATGGTGGGGAAGCTCAACAGGTGCAGGGTGATTCTTGAGCGACTGGCCAGGGCCCTGGTGTCGCATCTGATCTGCGCCAAAGAGGATTCCCTGCGAGCCCGCAGGGTCCTGTGACATGGGTCTCCCTTAGATGGAATCCCTGGACCTACTCCACACCTTCAGAGGTGTGAACCAGTTGAGTCACTGACTGTCCCCAGACTCCGTCCCGCTCTGGGGACGTACTGTGTGTAGTCAGTGTGCAACAACCGAGCCCTGGGAAGCTGTGCTAAACTGGTTTGCCACCTGCCCCTCTGGCTGTGTGGTATAGAACCCAGCGGAACCCAATTCCATCTTTGTAACTACAAAAAATGTTTTTGAAGCACTTTCACCAAATAAATGTAGGACCTCACTCATAATAAACTGTACTTGACAAGAAATTAAGACTAATTCAAGGTCTGCTATTTTAAAGGCTTCGAGCTGATGGAGCTGGTTAATTTGTCTTCGTATTTAACCATCTGTCTCAGGTAGTTTAGGAGTTTTATGTAGGTGATAGCTTGTCCCAATCTGACTCTATAGGTTTTGGATTTTTTGCCCTTGGTGTGCTGCTGTCCTCATGCTGTTTTGAGAATGTGCGTGTGTGTGTGTGTGTGTGTGTGTATATGATGGGGTGTTGTTCAGCAGGAGGCCTGAGATTGTGCTGAGACAAGGGGTAAGTGTCAGAAACGCGGACAGTCTGCTCATCCCGGCTGACAGCAAAGTCCTGTCTGTTTTTGGTACTCGTTTCACCCCCCACCTCCCACTTGCTTCCTCACCTATAGCACTGGCTTGAACGACGCAGCACTGGCAGTAAGAGACATAGGTTTACAATTAATCCTGCCTCGCTCCATTTACTGATATTCATTCTGCAGACAAAAGAGGCAGAGGAGGAGAAGGGGGAGATGAAAGTAGAGATGAGGGAAGCAAGAGAGAAATGAGGGGAATAGATTAGAAAGAAGAGAGAATAGAGAAGATGCAGTGACTTGTGTGATATTGTTTCTTTCCAATATATTAATATGCAAGATTAGTGTTTGTTTATTTGTTACGGTAATGCTTATTTGAATTCAACAGAGTGGATGGCAAAAAAGTTTAATGAACACATAAAACACATCATTTCATGTGTGTGATAGAGCAAAACTTATTGTCTGAGATAGTAGAGATAAAGCATGTTAAAATGATTTAGTGAGCAAAAAGAAAAATAGTGATAAAGATGTAACAGCAAGCTCTCTTCACCAGGCTGGACTGCACCTGACAAGGTGACGTGGGTAATTCCTTAAACCTCAACTAATATGCTGTGCACTGGCTTCTGCACAGCTGGCTTCAATGAAATTGAAGAGCAGATCTTAAAAGAATTCTGGCAGATAAGAGCCACATAAGGAAAGGGAGGTGTAATCTGTTTCTGCAGTGTGTGAGGCCCGAGTGCTCGTCCTCGTTGGTCAGCAATACCCACTGAGCTGGTGCTTGCCTGTGGATAAAGGTTTTGGCTGGAGTAGGGAAGCAGGGTGCATTGCATGTGGATGTCGAATTTGCAGATTTAAACAGGTGGCACATTACTAGCTGGCATTTAGAAAACAGCGCTGCAGGGCAGCTTTCACAGGCTTCTGTGTTTCCACTCTTCACGCTCGTTTCCTGGGATGATGGGCATATACTGGAAGTATTTGCCTTTTTTTCTGTTGTTCTTTTCTGCTGTGGTTTATTTTGTTTTAATGATGAAACAAAACCTCTTAGGATGTTCTAAGTTTGATCATTTCTACTATTTAAAATCAGATAAAAAGACTGCAGTGTAGAAGCTTTTTAAACCAGTCTTGAGCAGGAACGTCACTGAATGTGGTCATTTTTAAAATGCATGTAGTTCTTGAGTTCTTGAGATATAGAAGGAAAGCATAATTAAGTTATTTAATACATATATAAACACACACACATATATATATACATATTCAAATATATATGTATATATATATACATATATCTGTACAAATTTTGACTTAAAGTTACTTTTATTTAGGTTGACAGGAAATGACATAGCTGTCTCCCAAATGATAATACAACAATGTAAAATAGGCATTATAAAAAAAAAACTTTTTTTTTACATTTGAGCAAAAACTGTAATGTCCAAAAGCATTGTCACTGTCACCGTCTCTGGAAAAAAACAAAGTGCTATACCTTTTATACCCAAAGTGCTATACCATTCCAAATATTCCAAGCTGTTCTAAAGCATCCTAATTACCCTGATTAACTAGAAAAGATACACCCTGGACAGGTTGCTGTCTGTCACAAAATAACCCCATCATTCATTTGTTGTTTATGTTTGTGACCACCTATCCAAAATTTATTCTCTTTTTACTCCTGTCCGATGTCCTGGGAAAAGAAAAGGCAGCTTTTAAACTGTTACATTTTCTACTTCCTTCACCAACTAGCAGCTGACTTTGTCTGTATCCGATATGTTGCTGTGCAGGTGGGCTTATCAGTGCTGATTTGTGCTGCCGGCTGTTGGTGGAAAAAAGGCTGATGAAAGCACTGAGCCGTATATTTCCAGACCTAAATGGACACGAGAACAGACGCAAACCAAAATATGTCTTAAATGAATAGAACTCAAAACAGAATTAGGTTACACGTGTGACCCTGTTTTACAGTCCAGTAATCATTTAAATGATGGAGTGAAATTAGTGTTAAAACTCAAAAATGAAAAATGATGTTTTATGTAAACATAATTATACGTGTTTTATATCATATGTTCTCCAGAGCTCATTGCAGCTTTTGCATTAGAACAAGTTCCTTTCTCTCTTAAGACACTCAAATCTTTTCCTTTGTAGATTCAGACATTTGTTTTTTTATGTGTCTTCATAAACAAGAAAGTAAGTAGCACTCAATGAAGAACAGAAGCGCACACTGGAAAACAAGGTCAGAATCTGACATGGTGTGTAAACAACACACCAAAAGGCACCAGAAATAGTAATAAACTCCACTCTAAGCTTCTTGGTTCCTGACAATATATTGATACTAATGCTCTACCTGCTGCCTCCCTTTCTTTCTGTTGTGTGTTTTGTTGTCATCAACTACATGTAATTTGTTAATCTGTGTTGAAGGAAACTGGAAATTCAATATGTTGTTTTACTAATGCCAGGAAAGTGTAAATTGTGGGGAAATTGCTCCATGTCAGTGTGATGCAAGCTTTGGTTTTTTATTTGATCATTAAGTGTCCACATTCTTCACTTAACCTGCTCAACATGCATAATCACTAAATAAATCTTGAAAACAACAACAAAGGCAAAGATAATATATGTTTTACCTCATCGGGAAATTGTCTGGAAAAAGGACCCAAGATACAATCTGTGGCTTTTTCTGCATCCATCAAAGTAGCTTCTGAGCTAACGATGCCAAAATCACACGTACGCATGCAGCCATACATTCAACTGTGTGTGTGTGTGTGTGACAGCAGACAACCAAATCTCTCCCTCCAGCCTCCACACGGATCCCCTCTCAAAAAGTGCAACAAGCTGCGAGCACCGTTTGATTTTTCTGATGAAACCTGCTGCAAGGTCACCTCTTAAAGGTAAATTCTGTATTTTCTTTAGCTAACACATTTTATTTCCTGTGCTCGGAGAACTGTTCTTATATTGCTGCTGCTCTTTCAGAACTCATAAGATAAAAACATGACGCCAACTTTTACATCTTTACACATTCTGAATATTGAAATATTAGTGTTATGTGTGGTATGGTATTTGCATCGTCTCTGCAAGGTCGGAGTCTGCAAGGTTTTTTTTTCTCCTTAACTAAAACTCATAAGGATGATACACAGGCCTGGTTGAAGGCTGGGAGGCTTTGAGGAGCTGGCTCCTCTGAGTAAGCAATAAAAAGTGTAGATTAAAGTGACATCAAGTAAGGCCTTTATTCCCCGTTTGTAGCTAATGCTCCCACAGTCCAAGGTCCTGTTTGCTTTTTCTGTTCCTGCTAAAAGGCTCTTACACTATGGGTCAGTAAACCAAATGGGTTGTGGGCCAGTAAATAGCCCCTATGGGACAGGGCTGGGACTATTTTTCCCACAAATTGCTTTGGGTTCTGGAGAAAAAAGGTTAAACTTCTCGTTTAGTTGCAGAGTTTTAAAGCTACTGATGCTAAACTAAAATGTTTTGGAAACCTTTTTAGTTTTTTATTCAATAAAGCGAATCTGCCTCATAACACGGACCCACCACGGCAGGAAGTGTGCACTCACATTATTACCGTCTTTAAACAGAAATAATGAAGTCAAAACAAAGTAAGATCTGCTGAAGAAGATGGTGTGAATGGGTGAATTTTCACAGAAGACAAATGACGAATGAACTGACTTCTTTTAGACACGGTTGCACATGCTGGACAATTCTCTAAATCTAATTTAATCATGTAATTATGTCTTTGTGTACTATATGTATAATACACATAATATTGCTTATATTTTGTGGTGGAGAATGTCACCACTTAATACAAAATTTGGAAAGTTTTGAAATATCTTGCAAATAGAAGCAAAAACACATTGTCCTTGGTGGATTTAGAACGTGTGAAGATGAAAAGTAGGGAAACAATCATAAGACAGCACATTGTTACGATTGTGTTTCTGAAGTGGATGACAGATGAGCAGCAATTTGTGGCTTTTTGATAGTTTTCGCTCTACACCGGCCTCTAGAGATGAAGCACGAACAAAAAAGCAGTAACAGAAGCAAATTAAGAAACACAAACAAACGTTAGAGCAGAAACAAAAAGAAAATGCATTGTCACCAACATTGCAACATATCTGCTTTACAATTCAGTAAAATCTGTCTCGCTGAGCTCAGCGTCCTGCCAGTTTTCTGTTCTACTTCACTGAAGATGTAACTATGTAGTGCTCATGAATTTTAAGTGACATTCAGGGACTGTGGGAAACCACAGCAATTGAATTGCCCCTGCTGAAACCTAATGAAAACATATGACCCAAGCGAAACAAAAATCAAGTCCAAATCATAAGGTCAGAAATCTAAAGAGTGTGTTGGTGCGAAATCAAAATGTGTGGAAGCAAAACCAAAATTACCCCCAACCTGCAGTATGAGGGGCAGCAGTAAACATCAGTGATCTGTGAAACTGGCATCCAGTTTGGAAGCCCCATAAACTGGTGTGCAGCCAGTCCCCGGCCTGTCTGCTGTTTGGCCACAGCTCTCCACCAACTGTCTTTGACTAACATCTCTACTGTAGTAAGAAAAACATTTGTAACAATGTGCACAGTGTCCTTTTTGAGCAAAGACCACATGCCAGCCTGGTGGTGGTGCTATTTTAAATTATTCATCAAGTTATTATGATATATTTAATTACCAGCCTAAACACAATATCTATATGTGTGAATTAGATAAACATCAGACCACATTTTATAATCAATTAAAGTAGAAAACTGGGGAATTCCACACTGCATACACTCATCCCTACATGTCCCCTATTCATGTATACCAACTATTCGCCTTTGCTTACCTCTGCGCTACAGTATTACATCCGCCCATTCTCATGTTTTAGGATGCTGGAAGCCTGGACCTGGCAACTCAAGTGGAAGGTGCAGGAAGTGGCTCAAATTGTAGTTAGAAGTAGAGAAAAAAGATCAGTTTTCTCTTAAATCCTTGATTCATCACAGCAGTCAAACACCTGCTGCTGCTTCCTCAAAGACCACATTTGTTAACATAATGATTTATAGCACTCCGGGTGTTTAAGAGATACAGTATAATGTAACTATTCCCCGTGCCCTACAAAACCTTACAGCAGTACACACACACATTTCGTGACTGTATCTTTCTATTTCTCTAATCCTCTGCCGCTCATCTCTTCATGCTGTCTCCCCCCATCACTCTCACCCCTCTACCTCTCCCCTCTCTCTCCACTCCGCTCCCTGTCTCTCCCTGGTTCTGTGCCATCCGTCTGCCTCTGAGCCTGTGGTGCCGGTTGCTATTTGGATGATTTAGTCCGAGAGGGAAAAGGGGATTTCATTAGCTGTTTACCTGAGGGCCTCTGGTACCTGTGGTGCTATAAAACTGCTTTATTAAAAAATTCCCACATTCAGCTGTGGAGGAGCCCAGTAGCTCAGCGGGTTAAAGTTCACCATGTGCATCTAGCCATGGGTTTGAGTCCTTAGAGTGGGTGTGCACCTTTGGGCCTGTGGTACCTGCAGTACTACGGGAATGCTTTACTCATAATCCTGGAGTTGATGATGATGAACATAGGGCCTCAGAGGGTTACCATGCACAATGCACTGCGAGTTTGAGTCCGCTGAGTGGGAATGTGCCCAGTGGGCTTTTGGTATCTGCTATTACACTGGTTTATTAAAAATCAACACCATGCTGGAAAGGAGTTCATTTCAGGTTACGGTGCACGCTTCTGGTTCAGGCTGTGAGTGCGAGTCCATTTTAAAGAACGACTCGAGAGAAGAGAGTGATTTGATTACATGTTTACCCGAGAGCCTTCGCTGCAGCTTCACCTCGAGCCGTTTCTTATTAGGCCTCGTCCAATTTATCAAAGGAAAATTCCAGTTTATTACAGCTTGAGTTTTGTTTGAAGTTATTCATATACCAGAAGCTTGGTGAGCATTAGTATAACGCTGTCTTGTTAGGCTGCTGCACTGTACCAGACAATGTTTTCTAGGTTTTTTGTCTTTTTACTAGTGTGCAGATGTAAAACTGATTATGCTGTTTACACGATCACTTAATAATCTGATAACTCCAGACTGTGACGGAACATGGACTCTTGCAGTGGGTCAAATGCCAAAACTCTGCGAAGTGAGGCTTGAACACTCACAACCTCGGCATTGTTTCGCTGAATACTGTCTTATAAGTACCACTTGCTAAGCGATTGCGCCACTGGAACTTCAGCAGAGAGTTAGGCCCGCACAGCTTTACAGCCACAGGCCACATGTACCATACCATACCATACCAACTTTTGCTGCGTTTGAGGATCAGAAGTCTAAAAGTGTTAGAAAGTGATAATTGAATTCAAATGACCAATGTAAAGACAAGTTATTTATAACAGAGAATATGTTTTTAATCTTTTAATAAATGGCCTATGTAGCAAAGGTAATTGTTGCAATAGGTTGATATATTCTTACTGAAATATGTGGTTGTGGCAAATGAAACACAATTAACCTTCCTCAGGGTTACGACTGGCAACTCTGGGCAGGTGAAGATTTCAACAATGGTACAAGGCAAAGTGAAATCAAAGTTTGTGATGCATTAATCAGCATTTCTGGACTTTGCATATGGTGGAAATATTAATGATGTGAACTGGCATTGTGATGGATAAAAGTTTGAATATATTTTTCTGTATTTTACTGTTTATCTGAGACAACAACAGAGACAACAAGTTGTATTTAAGCAGATTTTTGCTGCACACGTTTGTTGGCTCTATTTCACAGCAAGAAAACAAGAGATTTATAGTATTTCATTAACAGTTTACCTAAGCACCTACTCTACCAGGGGCACTTCAAGTATTTTTTTTATTAGTTCTGCTCCAACTTATTAAGGAACTACATGGTGAAGTATTTCTAACTTACTCGCCGTGATCAAAGTTCCAGTGACAAATGTGATGCTTTATAAGAAATCTACACCAGCAGTGCAAACAGAAGAAAATTAGGAATCCATTTTTCTGAGCAGAATTAATCAAACATGGACTGGCGGTGGAGAGTTTTCCCTCTTGGCAGCATTTCATTATGAACAGCAGTATTTGTTCTGATGTCAACCTGTAGTAGAATTAATCAAGCTTATCTTTGTAACGTCAGCTTTAATCAACATTGCATGGCATGTTCTGTGCCCTTTGACATCATTTGTATGCAGCAGTCAGCTCTCTCCTCACAGAGACAGCTGTGGATATAATAGGTCACACACAAAACCCATCCACATGCGCGCAAGAAAAAAGAGGGAGGAGTAAAATTGAGGAGAGCTGGAGGAGGATGGGGGAGCACAGGGGAAGAAGGCAACCAGCAGCAATGAAGACATAAAGGGAGAAAAAGGGGGAGAGGTTTTATGGAGCCCACGTTGAGGTGTTGGTGCACATTTCTTTATCTCAAAGATTAGTAGATTTAGAGGAGAAGAGCAAATAAAATAGCTAAAATACAGAAAACTACTTGCTGAGTATTTGTTACATCCTCCCAGCAGTGGGGCAATGCTGTCTGGAAAAACTCTGTACTAGGACGAGGGCTCGTGTCTGGGTAGGGACAGGACACAAAAAGTCTGCAGCAGAAATCCACACAGGGAGGCAGTGCAAGTCGTGATAGGAATGTTGTCAACTGTTATTGACACATGACTCAGCTGAATATTACTTAGAATTTATACTCGGAGCTGGCTGGCCGATGTTGCTTTATGTCCATTCACACATACAGCACAGCTAATAGCTAAATACGTTCAAGGTTCCAGTACATGTCTGAAGCATTACTTCACTGCCTGGTAAATCTAGAAAGATGAGTTATTGTGACACATATGGTTGATGTTCGGTAATATGCCTTAAATACCACCTGTCCCAAGCTGAAAACATATCTCAGCTAGATCTGTCTACTATTTTGTACATGGCCCATCTGAAACTGTTATAATCTGTCGACAACTCTGCTTTGCAGGGGCTCCACGAAAAGAAAAGGAAAAACTGTGCCAGTTTTCTTCTTGGCTTCAGGTGGAAGAGATAACGTTGACTGACAGGCAGCCTGATAGAAAGGTTGTTTTAGAGGCTCATCATTAAGGGAGATGCCTTCAAGCTCTGCGCTGCCTCAAAACCACCAACACAACACAACAGGACAAGCATCCTGGGAGGGCGCACCCTCCTCACTGATGATCCCTGTCTGCTCTCAAACTCACCAAGAGCTGAAGAAAGACTTTCAGCACTAACATACCTGTTAGCTGAGAGGCAAACGGATCACGGGAGGTGAGAGGTGTCGCAGCTAGAGCTGGAACATCCCTCGGCTGCTCTCGCTTACATTCCCTCGCCATCACTCTCGGTGATACTGCTTAGTTTCTCTCCCTTCATTCTCCCTAACCTCCCCTTTTGCCGTGGAATTCTGACCTCCTCTTATCCTCCCACCTCTCTCTCTCTCTCTCTCTCTCTACCTCCTTCTTGTGTCTTGCAGCTATCCCCTCATAGCCCAAGTCAGTTCTGTCATCCCCCCCCCCCCCAACCTCATCTTGTCACCTCAAAGTATTTATGTCACTTTTCCATCTCCTCTCCCTCCTCTTCAGTCAGCTGGTCACCCAGCATATCCTGTCAGCCGTATACTCTCTGACACACACACACACACACACACAGCTGCCTGTCAGTCTGCCTGACCTACTTGCACCACTACGCCTTAACCTTTTCTTGTCACAGCCCACCAGTTGACTCTGTGAGTTGGTCAGTTCAGTTACACTCATCCATACAAGGTGTGTAGAGTTCATAGAAAACACTGAAATAGTAATGTTTGCCACTGAAAGTTCTATGTGAAATATTAACAACGTTTTGGTGGACGTACAGTCTCCATCTACATTGTTCCACCAACACTGGCTGGCACATGATGTTATGCCTGACAAGTTCCTGACAAGGATCTTTTTATTGTGTTCCCACTTTCCCGAGTTTGGCATTTCTTTAAAACCTTGCAGCCTGCTGCCACTCTACATCCACCCACCAGTTGTCAGCAGACTCTTTCCCTGGTCCACCTGCCCCTAACGTCCTGCTCCTTATCCACAGCACAATCACCTTTCTGAGGGTTACATTTGGCAAGTCTAGGTAGTTTTTTAAGACAGTTATAATTTTAACCATGGGGCAATAGACAGTACAACCAGTATTGTCTTTTTCTTTTTCACTGTTAGCTCGAATTTCTCCCTTTTTCTCAAGACATTTCAAACTAATTTCCTCAATTCAGCTCTTTATTACTACAGCTCTTTTGTGCTGATGTGGTGAACGGGGAGTGCTGATTCTCCCCATCTCGTCTGGCTTTTTGTGTGACTGCGATGGTGGAGAGCTGGGTATGTCACTAACTGCTTTCTTTCACTCATGAGAGTGAAAATCAATGATGATAATGAGTGGCTGCTGCATATATTACAGCCTTCATTTCTGTGTACTGATACCGTTATAGAACTGGACAAAACACCCGCTTTCATATATAATATCACATAATATTAGAACGTTGAATGGAATACTTGGTGCAACATCAACCACCTTCACACTCTGGCTCAGTAGCTATGCTCGTGGTGTGAATTCAGAAGAGTAGGTCATGAAGTTCATGAAGTAAGTTCATGAATTATCATGAATAATCATGTAATTTGCTGTCACAGTCTTTTTTCTAAAGTCTTGTTTGGTTTATATTCAGCTTTGGGCTATTTTTTGGGCTATTAAAGTTTTTTTTTTATGTGAGTCAATGTAGACTCTTATCTTTTCATTTCTTTAATTCATTCCTACTTATCATTATCTCCTTCCCGCAATCTTTCCTTCCTCCCTTTTTTTTCTTATCATTCATTCTCTCCTCCTCCTTTCTATCATTCCTCCCCATGTTCTTTTCCATAGAATCCTTCCTATGCCCTTTATTTTCTTCTTTCTACAGGTCATAACTGGATTTTGTGAAGAGTTAATGAGATCTCCAGATTTTTCAAAGGACAAACAGCGTAAATACACAAAATCTCCTGACATTTGTGACGTGTATGTCTCCTTTCAATGTGCAGATCACAGAAAACCAACTAAAGAGCCTCAGTGACAATAATAACAAGATGTGTACAAGACAGCACAGCTTATGTATTCTTGTCATAGCTTTAAATTTAACTGAGCGTGATGTTTTGAGTTGAGAACATCTAAATCTGACTTGGCTGATTGCAGCTCGGTGCGTACTGTTTGTCACAGCGGCAGACACAAAATGTGGAGTTACGTCCCTCTTTGATGTGTAAAACACGCATGTTAAACAGAATAGGCTCTGAAACTGCTTTGATGTAAATACTTAAGTTTCTAACAAGTGTAACAAAAGGGCAGAACAACTGTTTGCTAAGAAGTTTAATACAACTTCAGCGTTTTAAATATTCACTGCAACTGAATAAAGAACAGTTCTGTTGAGTTTTCACGTGGCCCTTTAAGGCCTTTCGCAACAGGTGATTTTCCTTCCTTCCTCGTCTTTCAGGGAGCTGACACAGTCCCCAAAAGCTAAAAAACAGAATCAGTGAATATTTTCACTGTGTTTAATCTAAATATATAAAACATCATAAATGTGGTCACCCTGTCTCTATTTAGACACAGAGTATGTGTATATGCCTCAAATCAGTCAGTGTATGCAAGACGTGTTTACTATTATAAAGATAGGAGGCACAAACACTGATGCATCACGCGTCACGTCCTATATCACACACACACGCTTTATTTCAGCCTCGTAATCTTTGCTCCAGACACTTCTGGTTTTAAATGGCATGAAATAGAGAAAAGTAGAAAATATTCCTAAAAACACTGAGATGGTATCTTTCCATATAATAACTCTTCAGTAGCCATACATAATACACACATTACCAAAACATGTTTCTGCTGTCTTTTAATCTTGTGCATGGGAAATGATGGATTTTAAATGGCGGACAAGAGCGACGAAGAAAAGGAACCAAACTGAGAAGCACCAGCGCTGAGTTCCGCTCTTTATCTACAATAAAGCTAAATGCAATTCAACGCTGATTGAACGCAAGCTGTTTTCTCAGGCTTTAACATGCAAACAGTGAATGTATACTGTCACGGCAATGATAACAAGACACTCAAAATTAAAATTTAATTGGATTCAGTTAATTGGTGTTAAGGAGGAAACAAAGTGACAGTCATTTGGAACACAAGCTGTGCTTCACTTCGCTGAACACAAGTACGATTGTCTGTATGTGTGACATCACTGAAAGCACTTAAACCGAACAAGTCAAGTTTTCTTTTTGGGGGTTTTGCTGAGTGTTTGTATGCCGTATCATGTTTCTCCTCAGTCTGTGTGGATGTGTGCTGCTCTCTCTGCCTCAATGGCTCTCCGTCCTTCTGGCTGTTTCCATGCTCAGTTGTGTCCGTCTGTCTTTGCTCGTCTATGTTCATGCATAAGAACCTGTATATGTGTGCATCCATGTAGATAAACTACTTACTGAGAGGAGACTCGTTTGCATGCACTCAAGTGTTTTCTGTTTTCAGTGTTCCTCCACATTATTAGGATATTTTTTCATGAATTAGTAAAGACAAAAAGCAAGTCAGGAAGATCAATAGTTGGATTAAAATTCTCAGAAAGACAGTTTCAAACCTAATGTTGCAGCATGTCTGATGAATTTCTCTGCCCCTATTGGTAAGAATAATCAACTAATGCAGCTCGTGCTCCTATTGGGGTGTACCGCATAGGAAACTGAAACCATGACACACACGTTCAGTGTCCCATCTACTCATCAGCAATTGTTCTGTTGTGTTGCATTCAGGGACAGTACAGAGTTTAAGTAATCTGCAACTGAAAAGCCCCCAACTGCAGAAGAGCAAAAATAAAACACATATGAAACAAACTGGATAAAAAATCAATGGCTCAAGTTAACTTTGGATTCCATAAGAATAAAATATCAGCTTTTGTATCTTTGACTGAACTTGAAGTGTTTTGTCAGCACTCTCTGTCTTTTGAGCCACACACTGTTGGTAAATGTTTAAATGTGTTTTTCCTATTCTATCCATTTCTTATGTGATTTCCTTCTGCACTCTGCAGCAGACTTTAGCCTTTGTGTGCACTGATGTATATTTTTCACTACTTTTAAAAGGTTCCCCATATCTGCCGACCGCCTTCCTCCATTCCCCCCTCCTTTGCTCTCAGGTGCGTTATTTATGAGTCAAGCCTGCTGGCCTGTGAATGTCTCTCCCTCTATTTTATGCCTAGCTCCTTCAGTACTCATTAGACTGTGAAGGGCAATCTACCCACCACTGAAAGAAAGGGGAAAGCGTTCATTTTTCCTCTTGTCCTTTTCTGCCTTACAGCCATTACATATGGAAGTCTGTTTTTAAAGGTAGGCTGTGTGGCTTTCGGCACAGGTGGGGAATAGAAGCAGCGGCAAAATCAATTCAAATAACGTAGGTGAGAGTTATGAGAAGCAAAAGTGACAAGAAAAATATTGTTGAGTGTAGTTGCTGCTGTGTTTGCCTCTGTTTCCCTGCTTCTTACCAACAGTCTTGGCTGGGCCCAGGACAACTCGATCACCTCCACCAATGATATGTGTATGGGAAAAATATTAGTATATGAAAATGTAGATATTTACTGTATATTCACATCATCTGTATAATAGAATTCCTGTTCAGAACTGAAGGCTACAAAGAAACAAAGGAATTCTCTTTGCAGCTAAATACAACACAGTGAAATCTGGTGTTTGTTCTGCACTCTCATGTATTCCAGGTGGAAAAGACTTGGCCTTCAGTCTCTATGATTTACTTAGTGTTTGCTAACCCATTAGTAACACTAAACAACCCGTGTTTAACATGTTTTTGAGCCTCCAGTGAAATAAATTCCAAAGCTAAATGTCGTCCGGTGTCAGAGGTTGCTAATGTGATACTGACGAAACAGAGCTGCTTTGGGTTTATTCCAATATCCTGCTGAGCTAAAAATCAATACTTTGATTTGATGTGTTCAAGACTGTTCACACAGCGGATCTGAACCACACAGAAACACACATTAGTCTCTACACTTAAACACACAATACAGTGTGGCAGAACTTTTTCTTCTCAGAAACTGCTCTTTAATACTGTGTTTATTAGATGTTCACCGTGTGTGTGTCTGGTGTGTGCGACTGTGTGTCCTCACTGTGCTGAGACATGGGTCAACTTGTAAGGTGAGAATGAAGCAGGAGAGAGGCTGACAGAGAAGAAAAAACACAGGTCAGCTTCCCTTGTGGCTCATGCCACAGAGCATCTTGGGATTGAATCTGACCCCTGACTGCTGTCACCGTCTTTTCTCCCTCTAAGCATTTGTTGTCTCGACTATACTGAAGCAGGCAGGCTGTACAGATTTCTGGACAGTCACAAATAGCCTTCAGACATAAGCATCTAGTGCTGATTCTGTAGTTCAGTTAGTGTCAATATTAGACATTTTTGAGCAAAGACTCTCCCACTTTACAGTCTGACACATGCAATTCTTCCAAACTAGTTTTTTTACAGCTGTTTTTTGGCACATTTTAAAGTTACACAACCGTTTATCCTGCCTACTTGTGACCAGCTTTCAGACAATCTCAGTTTCAGGGCTTGGTGCTCACAACTGTCTCAGGATGGTGGAACAATGAGCCACAACCCCATAAACCCTCACGCTACTTCGCAAATTATCCCGGACGAGCCCCCAATTTTGTTACATCCCGGCTCGTGAGGGAAGGGTGGTAACATAAAATTACTCAGATGTTTAGAGTTAAGGCCGTTTAATGAAGGCAAAGGCGGTCCAAACACAACAAAAACATACAACAAAAAGCACGGACACAGTACGGATATATTCATACAACTAAACTATACAAAGGTCACCTATCTAAAATGCAAAACGAAAACAAAAGACCAATGATTTTTAACAAACAAAAGAGTTATCGGAACTTAAACACAACAGTCATATAGACACGCGACACTAGAACGAGGCCACAGTTCAATCACAGGAAACACAGTCATAAAGCTAACGAGTGGTCGAGACGAGAGCGAGCAGTCCACAAGGTCAGACGCTGAGGTTCCTTCGGATCCACGTGATATTTAACCGTGTCAGCTTATGAGGTGCAGCTGCGACTGCGGAGGGGGCGGAGCCAAGCCAGTCCAGCACAAGGACCAGCTGCCGATGAGCAGAGCCACGCCCACAGGTGCACCGCGAGAGAGGAGAGAGAGAAGAGAGGGAGAGAGAGCACACACAGAACGGCTGGGGCCGTAACAGTAACTAATAATCTAAAATCACTTGGACTTATTTCTGTGATTATTTTCCTCTTAGACCTAAACCTTTAGCAGAGTTAGTCCTCACCTCTCAGGACATCTCGATTTATTTTTGGACCTAAACAATGTTCATATCCAGATTAAATGATTTTGGTTTGGAGCGGGATGTATAAACAATGCAGATAAACAAAAGCAATTCATGACATTTTCCCCACATGTAAACTGTTAATATTTTTAGACACATAACAAGCAGAAAACACACACACACACATTGTACTTTAGACCAGACATGAGCAGTTTGACAGGCAGTGTGAATAAAATGATGTAAAAGGAAGTGAAATAAAATGAAATGAAGTGTTTTGTCTTTATAGGTTTATGGGATAAGTCCAGTTCTCTGCATCTGGCTGCGATGGCACCTCCACAGGGTGAAGTTCCTGATATTAGGCAGTGGCTGCAGGCAGTGAAGAGAAATCTGTGGATGATGAACAATAGATCGGATCTTAGACCAGGAAGTTGCTTGGTTCAAAGAGAGATGCTGCAAGATTGAACGACCCTTGTCAGACAGAGGAGGTGGCCTCAGACATAATCTGTCGCCCACTTACAATGCAGTTCCTTCAACTGTGCCCAGGAAGTTTCACAGTCATTGTTACGTCCCGGCTCGTGAGGAAAGGGAGGTAACATAAAAATACTCAGATGTTTAGAGTTAAGGCTGTTTAATGAAGGCAAAGGCGGTCTAAACACAACAAAAACATACAACAAAAAGCGCGGACACAGTCCGGATATATTCATACAACTAACTAGACAAGAAATCACCTATCCTAAGATACTAAACGAAAACAAAAATCCTACGGTTTTACCAAACAAAAGAAGCTTCTAAATGAGCTGAAAAATGGGGTTAAAGGCTAACAAACAAAAGGAGCAGTTTTCACTGATGGTTAAACACTACACTCAGCAAAACCAAAACACACGATACTGTAACACAGTTATCGGAACTTAAACACACTCTAGTCATATAGACACACAAGATCACAAAGAGCGAGGCCACAGTTCGAACAAAGACAACACATGTAAGTCTAGCAAGTGGTCGAGACGAGAGCGAACAGTCCACAAGGTCAGTCGCTGTTGTTCAAGCGGGTCCATGGCGTCTTTATCCATGTCCGCTGATGAGGTGCAGCTGCGAATGCAGAGGGGGCGGAGCCAAGCCAGTCCAGCACGAGGGCCAGCCGCCGATGAGCCGAGCCACACCCACAGGTGCACCGAGACAAGAGAGAGAGACGAGAAAGAGCACAAACACACAGAACGGCTGGGGCCGTAACAGTCATTCACACTCTGGCTCTGATGGTCACAGTGACAAACATGAAAGCTGGAGGGAAGGACATCCCACAGGTGACCACCAATCACCAACCTGAGGATTCCACAGGGTTTATAAACCTGCTGCTCACACCAGTCAGTCAGACTTAAGAAAGTCCTTTTGGAATGGAAGGAGAAACGTTGTGATGGAACTAAAACGTCCAGTTGCCCCAGAAAATAATCAGATAACCATGACCTGGAAGACAGAGAATCCTCAGAGAAACTGATCGAGGGGCAGGACAAAGGAAGTGAAATGGTAAATAATGCTGTCAGTGGCACGTTTGTTTCCTCATACACAGGATCTGGCGTGTGTATATACTTCCCAGTAATTGAGTAAAAGACTTAAAATTCAACTCTCTCCTCCACCTCCTTCTTTGCTCTCCTCTCCCTCTCTTGCGATCTTGCTATCGTGTTTATACATTTCATTCTCTCTTATCTTCTGTCAGGCAGGAAAACAGCCATTTGGGTCCTGCCGACACCAATTTCCACCACCACACACACACACACGTACACACACAAACCCGACACACACCAATTTCCCCTGTCACATAGCATGCCACCCTGCTCTGTCTAATAAGGCTCTCAACACAGTCTCACATCATCTTCTCATCCATCCTGCTCTCTATCACCTGCGGATCCCACCTGGCTCCCCCTCCTCTTCATGCCAACTTCCTTCCTCCCTTTCCTTTCAGCTTCTCCCTCCTCTTTATAGTTCCTATGCCACACCACTTTTCTCCCCTCCCTCCACACAGCTATCTATCCTTCTGCAGTAATGAGAAAGCAGGGACCGCTCAGCTGGCCTGTGTGCATGCATGTCTGTGTGTGTTTATGAGACCATGGGGATTGCATTTCAAATGGGTTCATTTGCCTTAGCACAGCCCATGCTCTGGTTACTGTTGATGTGTGTGTTTGTGTATGTGTGCTGTCAATATCTCCTAGGTGATCTCTAATGCCACACACACACACACACAAAGCTTTCCTTTCATCCAATCAATCTCTTTGAGGATCTCTGTGTGTGTGTGTATGCAGGTATCTCATTTATGCATTTTATTGTATGCATGAGTCTAAGTAATAGACAGTGTGTGCGCGTGTGGCTGCTGTCTTACTTGTTTTGGCTGGGACTTGCCAGCAGATCTATAATGAATCAGAGAATCTTCTGTGTGTCCTTTGGTCGTCAGAAGAGAAAAAAAGACTATTTGTTAGAGACTCTTCACCTACATGACATTTTCTAACTAATCTGTGTGTTTTTTTATTTGTAGCACAGGACGGACTGTGCTTGTGTGCTGTGTTTTCTGGACTGTCTGTGCCAGCCATCTTTAACATTTCCCCTGTAGGTCACTTGACAGTCAATAGCTGAGGGCACGATACTATATGTGTGATTGTCTGTGCAGGGGAAAACAGGATATGTATTCCTTATAGTCTCAATATTCCATTCACTGCCGTTTGAAAATCCTCTGGGCTGCACTATTGAGGAAGGTGCTTCTATTGTTTAGAAACTCTCCTGGTTGGCTGGAGTCAGAAACTGGTTTGGGTCAAAGAATACTTTTACTTTCTCTGAGATGACAATTCCTTCCCCACAATAACAAAGACTGTGACATGAAATAATGATGTCATTCAAAATAGGTCAGAATCATTTTCTATTAGTATTATTAGTCTAAAACCACCATCTTGTTCAGTTTATTCTTTCAAAGAGACGCTAAAACATTTATACTACTGTGGTCTGACTGAGACAATATAACTTTGTGTTGTTGTCTCTTACTCAAAGATGTTTCCACAGCTTGAACTGATTGTGTTTTGTGTTGAGCCTCTCTATGTCAGGTCTGGTAAGAATATCAGATATTTCTATTATTTGTTGCTGTGCATAAGAAACCCACTCTAGCCCAGTTTGAATCTTCACTGACCTCAAAAATAACATTGTAACAGTACAAACAGTTCCTTTGAAAGGTTTAAAATTTCACCAAGGTGAATTTTGTGCAGCAAGAACACTAACTTAAATCCCATATTAATTTGTGAGCTTCACATTAACCACTGTAATGCTGTCATTTAAAAAAAATGCTATGCCATCACATTTTCAATGAGTTTGTGTATGTGAGGAATGTACTTCAGCTTTTTCTGTATTAAATTAACCAGCCTCAGTACTAAGGTGCAGAATAAATAAACAGCTTGTGTAATAAAAATGTCTCAGTGTGGACACAGGTTGTGCTGAAACCGTCCTACTGGATACGAGAGTTGGGAAACGAGGAGGAAAACGAGATGATAATTTTTCGGCCCATCAAGTCGTTATATATCTATATATATATATATATATGAGTTTTTTATTATACAAGAAGAAGAGCATCTCTGAACACACAACACGTCAAACCTTGAGGCAGAAGACCAGGTTCATCGTGGGTGGTCATCTGCCTTGACCGGTTGCGGTGAGTGAAAAGAAGAGCAGACAAAGGTGAGCCTGTTTGACAGTACAATTGGTCCTAGAACATTTTTGTATTCCTTTCTGAGATTTATCTCCCAAATGTCACCAAGAGTCTCAAAAGGCTTCAACAAACTGTCAGAAATAAGCAGGGTAACATAGTGTCTACCATGTACAACATGTACCAGATTAAATTTCTCATGCAACTCTGACTGCATGTAGATAAGTCTAACAAACCAAAATGCTATACATTTGTTTTTGTACTTCTGGTGTATAATTAGGCTTTTAATATATTTAATTTAGTTACTAAGTCAAATTATATTTTTCCTTTATTAAGGATGAACTCAAATCTCCAGAGGAAATGCAAAATCACTCCCAATGTGTAGTATACATACTTTAATTAAACAAAGGACAGTCTTTGGGTTCCTGCTGTGTCCTCAGTGACTGACTGGTTGCAGAGTTTTATACAGCTAATAAAATGATATATGACAAAGACAGGTCATATATATGACATATGATAGAAGTAAGCCTTTAACAAAAATCAGCTTTTTCTTATTACAGTCATGTCCTCACACCATTGGGTACCTTCACTGACACATAAATGTAGTCTGGGAAAATGATGTGCCACACAGAACACAATTACTAAGGTTTTTACAGCTTTTTAACATTTAAAAAATAGAAATAAAAGTACATAAGACCCAGAAACAGAAAAGTGCACCCAGGCAACACAATACAGCAGTGGACTATAGGTACAAACACAAACTAAAACCAATTAACCAAGGAATACATGGTCCATTTACATTCTTAAACTGTCACAATATCACCAGGACTCACAAAGTGTACAAATCAACTAGCTTTAAGCACTGTGATGTTACCTTTTAGCTAATACTCCTACTGGATTAGAAGACATCCTGTTGAAATACAAGTGTTCACTCATATGCCTGTTGATCAGTTACTTTACAGGTGCAACTGTTGCCATTTCTACCCATGAAAACAGGCAGAAAGACCCACATGCATAAGGCGGCACAGAATGATCAAAGGTGTGCTAACAGCAGTTTAAATTATGCCAAATGGTGGTTATATGGAGACAGCACTGAGTTCCTAAGACTAGGGAGTTATTTTATTACCTAATACCAAGTATTTCTCGCAGCACAGAAGTACATATCCTCTGCAGAGCCAGTGACTCAGAAGTCGGCATCTTACCTGACAGTACCCTGAAATTAAATAAACTATGTTTATATGTAGACGAATCTGATTAACAATATCAAATGTTCTTCTCAATAGTAATTCAATTCTGAAATAAGGACTGAATGTTAGCTGTATAACAGTATGTAAATGACTTTGATACTAATTCTCCTAATGTTGAGTCTACTGATCCACTTCCTGCATGTGCTGTACTAATAATATAATGTTATCTCTGATAGGCTGCTGATTATAATTAAATTACACATACATTATTTACTATCCTCTATTGCAATTCAGAGAAGTATTGACCGAGAAATTGTAAATGTAATATTGATTTGATTCTCTTATGAAAGAGAAAGAATCAGGCTGCTTGGTAATGTTTGACGCAGATTCTCTAGGAGGCTGATGTCAAGGTTAATGTGATGATGCTCGCTGAATCACTGAATGCAACTTAAAATATATACACACACACATACACAGGATGCAAAAAAAAGCTTTTTAATTTGGCTGCGTAGATAATGACAGCACGTTTCTACTAGTAAAACTGGATCAATAGAGATGTGGAACATCCTTTATATTATCTGTATTTCTTCTCTTTCTTGGCATGAAGCAACAAAGAAAGAAAAAAACTGTGGAATATCTCTGAGAGTGAGAAACTAGAAAGTTAATATCTGTGAAGGTTGTTAGTCATCCAGGTCATGGTTATCTCCAAAGGTTTTTATCCAAAGCAATTGGACTTGTAGGTTTCTTGATGACGTTTCTCCTTCCATTCCAGAGGCTTTCTCCAGCCTGACTGACTGGTGTGAGCAGCAGGTTTATAAACCCTGTGGAAGCCTCAGGTTGGTGATTGGTGGTCACCTGTGGGTTGTCCTCCCCTCTGGTTTTACTTATGGTAACGTGACCACCTGGGCCAAAAAGTAAAAGTAAAAGACTCCTAAAGAAATAATTCTGTAAGAAAAAGAAAGATACAGTCTAACTACAAAAAACAAACACTGTTTCAAGGTTTAGTTTGTCTGGTCTGCACATTGTCAAATGTAACCAACTTGAAAAGAGACACAAAACTAAAAAATGGAGGAAAAGTGGTAGGAAACAATGAGAGAGAGAAACTCAATTTCTTACAGATCCCCGGGAGGAAAAAGAGGGGTGGTGGTCTGAAATCCTGAGCAAATCACAGCTGGAAATCAAATATATTGTGTGTGTGTGTGTGCGTGTGTGTGTGCTTGTGTATGTGTCTGACCAGCAGTGGGTCAGCCACCTCAGGCAAATCAATACACACTTACACACTCAGGGGTGGATTGATCAAAAGTAATAGTTTGGGCTCTGAGTAATTGTGATAAAGCAGAGCGGGTGTCCTGCAGGCAGGAATAATTGAAATAAGATGATTTACTTCAACACAGTATTTCAGAGGTATAAATGAAAACATCACATAGTTCACACTGTGAGTTTTACATGTCAAAGACTTTCCGTATCTTCTACCAGCACAACATCCACACATTTCACTGCATTTATACAAACTGGACAATTACGCAGAGGACGTAAATAAAGTTAATTAACTGGTTTCTGTTTTAAGACTTGTAAATAACTTTTTTTCCATTGCTCACATTTAATTGACATAGTTTCACTGCAGGATTATCTTGACACCAAAACTAAATCTCATTATGGTCAACTTTTATTAACTTTTATTACAGGTTACTGCAGGACATGTGAACACACTGAAACACAGAGCACTAGGTTAATTGCAAACATGACAAATACACAAATATATTCAAATCTTATTATCACATTGCCTTACTTTCTCTAGTCAATGTGGCTTTGTATGTGAGAATACTAACCCTTCCTTGAACATTTTCACCAGGAATTATATTACAAAAATAAACGGGGGACAAAACGCACAGAACTCTTTCTGTGCCAAATGCAGAACAACCTTCAGCTTAGCCTTATGGAAGTTCCTGTGACTTAGGAGCTAAATCAAATAGGTATCTTTCAAAGATAAAGTCCATTTAAGTACCTCTCTTTTCTGTGGGAAAGATGGCCCCTATGTGCACATGTTACAATTAGAAACAGGTGAGTTTGGCTTGGTTGTGTAATTTTAACCTTGTTGCTACTATTCTTAACCACACCACAGAAAAACCCAAGTATGGTTGCATCTTAATTAACATTAATTAAAAATATGGAGCAGCCATGTCACAGCTTGAGGACAGTTGGCAGTAATCTACAAACACCAGGCTTGGTGGTTGGCTTCCTGGTTCCCCCCGATGTATCGCAGGACAAGACCTTGAACCCTGAACCCTTGGGTTCTTTAAAGAGGAGAATTATAATTCTCAAGAATTGATAAAGTATTAATCATTGTTATTTTTATTATAACCAGAGAGACACTCAGCAGTCCCTTTTAATTTAGCCCTGACCTAAAAATGTCAGGGACAGCTTTTTGTCTTCAAGAATCAAATTTTTTGGCTATTTTATTATTTTACAGTATATTCCAAATACAGTGCTAGTTAGTAGAAGTAAAACTCTGATATATTTTTTTTTTGCCTACAGGGGAAGGAGGAGGAGGAAAGCACTTCTGACTGGTGGACTTTCAGAAGTGTACCAGTAGTAGCTTGTGTCAAAAACAGGCTAGAAGCGTATCTTTAGTAGAAGAGCTCAGCGAGACGCTTCAGGGACACTCGTTCTGAAACATCCTGCAGCACACCTCCTGGAATAACAAGAAGGTAAGAGGAATAAGGCCAAACAAACAAGGTGAAGTTAGGAAGAGAGGCAGGAGAAAGACGGGAACGGTAGCCACAAGACACTAGGTTTTACAGCTGAGCGATGTGACAGTGGAGTTGTGTGAGGTTAGACACAATGAGGGCACTTGGTGGACATATATGGAACAACAGCTCTGAATGCACATGAGATGATAGTGATGCACAGACCAGGCTGAAGAGATGCAAGTGTCAAAAAAAAAAAAGAACAATCCACAAGCAATTTATATTTTGAATTTGCCAACAAATTAACTCTGATTATTTTCAATCAGAGAAGATTAACTTTAACTCCAAAAGAATATTTATTAAACATTCTCCAGATGAATATAATGTTAGTGTCTAATCTAGATTCAAAGCAGGCTTTCGTCAAGATACTGACTTTCCAGTGTGGATTTGAATTCATGAATTTCCACCAATGCACAAATAGCCTTAAGGAGAATTGTATCACAGACACCTGCAGAACGAGCTGAGACAGGACAAACACAACTGGGTATATGTAGTAATAAAAGCCTGCACAGTTACTCCTGTTTATACAAATTCCAACAGAAGCCTCTGTGAGCACCCATATATTTATTTTCATTCTAAATCAAGTCCAGGTAAAACCTTTCGTTGGGAATGTTGCACCAATGAGACGAGGCTTCTGCAGCACAGCAGGACACGGATGATGCATAGCTACATCATCTTTTATTAGTGCTGCAACCAAGCACTAATTGTTGCCTCATTCTCTCTGGAAATAAAGTCAGCATTTAATCTTGCATCACGTCTTCCATGCAGACTCAGTGTGCGCAATCTCCACGCCTATGAATATGTGAGAAGGTAGTATGTTGGTAAAATGTGTGTGAAGCAGTCAATCAAAGAAGGCCCATAGTACTCATTAAGTCTACGGAGTATTAGTGCAGGCACAGAGAAGCCTAAGAGAAGCACAGTGAATAAAAGGAGCCAGCGTTTGATCAAAGTCTGACAATACTATACTACAGGGAGATTACCATCACTGAGGGAGACGGGGGAGGGTGGGAGGGCCTGAGAAATGTAGGGTGGGATGGAGAAAAGTAAAAGGGATAAATTTGAATCAATGTGAGAGAAATTGGAGGAGAGGACCCAGATGGAGGAAGAGGAGGAGGAGGGAATAAAGAAAGAGGTAGTTAGGAGAAACAGAGAGTGGTCTGCTTTTGATCAAGTCTAACAATAACCGCCTGTCTAGGGTGGTATATCGTTGCATCAGTTTTGCTTCATAAAGGAGTGACTGAAAGATAGGAGCTCAAAGGCAGAAAAATCGCAAGTCCGAAATGTCTTTAAAAACACACACAAACAGCTCAGCTTCAGTACTCTATGTTAATTCTTTGTCTCCTTGCGTTGAATTATATGCAGTAGTACCCCCACATTACGACCTAGGATGTGTTGTCCATATATGTCAAGTGTACTGGGCACAGTACTTCAGAAAAGTCCCTATTTATATTCAGGTGATAAAAATGAGTGACACAGCAGTTATAAACTCATGACTAACGACCCAAGCCATTTTCCTTATTTACATGTGCAAGTATTTCATTACTACCGAATCATGGAACCCAATTTACACTGTTACAGTTCATCACTTTAAGTTGTATAATGTTACTATATTATTCCAATGATAACTGTCTTTAAGAACACATAGGAAAGTTTCAGCTGCTCCATTTTGGGGTCACCACAGTGGATCCTCTGCCTCCGCATATTTGCTTTGGCAAGTATTGGCCAGATGCCCTTCCTGATGCACCCCCCAAGATGACAAAATATTGAAATTTCTTTGGGAATCAAAACAGATCTACATTATCCTTTAAATATTTAATGCTACAGCCTGAAAAAGAGTACTGGATACTGTGAAGCTGAGATTAAATTCACTGATTACATACTGAGACACAAAATGGCTGAAGAACAACAGCTACAGGGATGACGTGGGTTATCCACACGGTCGCACAAGGTGCTTCAAACAGACTTATGAGTTTCAGAAAAAGCTTTAAGTCATCCAGCACCCTAAGATGTGTTTTTTCTCTGTCAAGCTACTGTCAGTTCCTCATCCCCTCCTCCTCCTCGCTGCCCTCATTCCACCTCGACTATCACAAGCAGACACACAAATATTACAGACGTATCACACAAAACAGCCACCCAAGTCTCCAACAAACACTTGCACGCTCACAAATACTGGATATTGCAATGATGGACACCAAAGCTGGAGGGTGAAATTTGAAGCTGGACGTCACATCAAACCAAGGACTTGTAACAGCTGAATACATGAGCCTGCAGAAATGTGTGTGTGTATTATTCTTTTCCAAGATGACACACTTTTGAGCCATGTCCTCATACACATACATGCACATACTAACAATGCCTTCCCAGCCACCCACCTATGTACAGCCACACAAACACACACACACAGATAAACACGCCGTCAAACACACACTCCATCACAGATTGTAACTGACAGATGAGTCACTCGCGACAGCCCATTGAAACATGGAGAGACGGTGTGATAGTTGTCAGACTCGTTTACTGATGCCTCTCCATCCATCTCCGAGCTCATGTGTCTGTCTTTAGCAGATGAAAAGAGAGATGGCGGTATGACCTCTTGCAGATTGTTTGGCCCCATCTCTCTGTGCAATCTCTGTCATACTACCGCTTTGGTTTTTAACTGTCTTCGCCACTCTATCACTTCCTTTTCCCTACACTTTCCCCACTTATTCCAACCTCTCTGCATATTTTCCCTGGACTCCTTTTCCTTCTTCATTATGTCACTGACACACACTTCAAAGCAGGGTGACAGCTCTTCTGTACTTGACTTCACTGTGCAGGGAAATGCAGCTCTTAACGACACAATTTTAAAGCTCCTGTACCATTTTGAGAGAGAGAACAAATAACCTGGAGAAACCCATCACAGCTGGGGGATCTTAAGCAGCACGGTGTGATCTCACGGTTTTTTCGAGAAATTTATACAAAAAGCAGCCCAACCCGATTTTGTTAGCACTGTATGATGAATTGAATAGGAGGAAACAGCTGCTCAATCGCATTATGTGAGGCACCTATGGAACTCACTTAGCAGGTTAATAAAAAAAACAAACAAGGTGCTACTAAATGTACTTCTGTAGCACTATACCCGCCGAGGTTCCTCCACAAAGCATAATGTGGTAATATCTGTGCCTAGTTTTGGCTGTAAATAATAGAAACAGAGGTGTACAGGTATCTTACCACAGTCTGAAATGGTAAAATACTGTGACCTCCAAAGCAAACGGTACCCAGACAGCTCGTCCTCCATATAAAATGTGAAAATATGTCCTTGCCTAAAATGATACATACATGGCTTTTTATTGCTTTACAAATTTTAAGAAAACTCTATGACTACTAAAATAACCTGGTTAGGTTTAGAGAACAGGAAATACCTTACTTATTGCCCTTTGTTGTCATGGTTAAGATTAGATGACTGAGAAGTAACTATTGTTACTGTAGGTAGTAAATAATCATAATTTGCATACTTGATAGTTTCTTTGGGGAAATTTACGCTGGACAGCTGCCAGACAATATGTCTGTCGATGCTACTTATCTTGTCTAAGGACACCTTCACATGTAGCACACTGAGCTACTGCTGCCCAGACAGGAAATAAACAGTTTTTTTTATGCATCCATTCACCCAAACCAACCATGTAGAAATGAGGGGAGATGGCCATGAAGGTCGAACAATAGGAAGGCAGCATAGCCACAGCTGGTGGGGGTAGCTTGAGGCAGATGAGGACAATCACAAGTGCCAGGATGAAGAAACTACAAGACATCAGTAACGCAGCAGACCACAGCTGCCAGTTTAGAGTTGGCGGGCAGAGAGAACAACTCTGCCCACAAAGCCGTGAGTATATGACTTTAGTGCTCTACTGTGTATCTGGTAAGAGCAGTAACTAAACATTTATTGAAATGAGGTCACCTTGCAGGCCTGTGGACATCGAGATGCCTGCCAGAGAAGAGTAAGCAGCATAAGACATGCTACAGAATGATAAACTGTGGTTCTGTTGCCATTCTCTTCAAAGACTTGATGCCGCTGGTTAGTTTTGAAATACTAGTCAAATTCTGTACCTGATTCAGTGACATTTTATTTAGTATTTGTTAGGAATACTTAGGTAATGTTTAGTAGTCCAGTTGTTGGTTTCTTAAGGAGTCGCAGAACAAGTATTTCAGGCCATTATGCAGTGGAGAGAGTATATTAGTCATATGTAGATGTGCATAGTTTCTCCTGTGATAATAATTGTAGAGACCCAGCTGAATAGAAGAGAGTTCTCGGTGTCTAGGGCTCCCAGAGCAGGGCCAGTCAGAATATAATGTAAATTAAGTGTGAATCCAAATCATATTGATAGTCATTCTTTGCCCCTATCTGTCCCACTATCATTGGTTTCCCACATTATTCAGCAGACTGTCTAGCACTTGCCATCTCCCCTCTCTACTCTTTCCCACTCCCAGTCTCTGCTGCTCCCTGGCCGTTCATCTATCTTTCAGTCTGTCTACCCATCTCTCTCACTTTTCGCCTATATCTCGTCTCACTCTCTCCTGCCTCACAGCCTTCCCTCAGGCCTAGCTTGTAGTTTTCTGTCCATCAGCACTTTGGGGAAAACGAGAGAGGGGGAAGATGAGAAGAAGTGAGTGCAGGGCCTTGAGGGCTGCCGACAGAGCAGGACAGAGGAGACAGGAGAAAGTGAAGAATCTGAAGTGGAGAGAGCGAGGCCAGCACATGAGTGCAGACCTTACACTCCTCAATGTCCAGTCACTGACAAATGGCTTTCTAATGACCTGAGATTAACTGGCTTAGAGGTCAAGATGAAAAAACCATCCCTGAAGACAGAGCCGAGACAAAAAGTGGAAAATGTCATGGGAAGCGAGTGAATGCATACGAATAAAATGTGTAAAGTGTAAGCAGTGTGAAGATGATACAGATGTATTGCTTTGTTTGTGTTTGTCTTACTTATGCTTTCCTCATGTTCTGCAGACACAGGTGGCTGACTAATTGTTTCTTGTGTGGTTTTTGGTTTCATAAAGAGTTGCGGTACAAATATTTCAGGGTATTGTGCAGTAGAGAGGGTAAGACCAAGCAGAAGTTCTACCAGGTGATGTGGTCATTGTGTACAACAATATATGCCACTAGGTGAATACACTAGTCATATGTAGATGTGCATAGTTTCTCCTGTGATTATAACTGTAGAGACCCAGCTGATCGAAGGAGAGTTCTCGGGCTCCCTGAGCTCTTTATAAAAAAAATCACCCACTCATGCACTTTCGTGCTTGAGCCAGTCCCAGTGACCATTAGTTGAGAGGTAGGAAGCACCCTGGACAGGTCTATCTCATGGCTGATTTATAGAGACACCAATTAACATAACTACATGTTCTTTATATACATAAAACATTTGATTTATATTGTAGCAAAGATGCCACATGGTTTAATCCAAATCATTCTACTAGCAAACTCTTCACGCTGATATGGGAAACTAATCTGAGTCAGCTCAATCACACTTAACATGTTCAGTTGTGCTTCTATACAACTAAACTGACAAAAACATTTTTGTGAGGAATATAACTGCAACTGGATTATGTGTTATTATGTATGATCACAATGACAATACGTTTACATTTTCAACAAACTGCAAATACATTAGAAAAAGCATCATGAGAAATGTTTTTGTGACCATATAAATTGTGGGTGCACATCCAGAGTACAGCTACATACAGAGAAAATAGTTTACTTTACTTTACTTTGCTCGGCAGACGCTTTTATCCAAAGCGACTTACAAGGAGCTAGCGCTGGGTGTCTGGCTCAGAGACACACCTGGTAGGGGATGGATTAGGAGTCAGACAGGGGTTCGAACCCACAACCTTCTGCATCCCAGTCTGACGCCTAATCCATTGAGCTACCAGGCCGCTCACATAGTTATAAATAGTTATTTGAATTTCTGTAACGGTTCTCCAATTTAAAGTACCGGGTTATAGTCAGACACATATACAATCCCAGCCTGAACCATTAAATGAGTGTATTTTCAGGTTAGATTTAAATTACTTGGCGAAACTTGTCTTGCATTTTGGTGAACACTAGGACTTCTTTATGACAGTAGAGGTTCATAAACTTCACAAATTCATTCTCTATTTTCATTTTTGTGGTTGTTAAATTTATGACTTTTAATATTTCCTTCTTTTACTGTTTCTTTCACTAAAAGCTGAGATGTTTTCTGAAATAAACTCCCTTATTTAAAGGTTAAATAGTTGCACAGAGAAATTCTTTGTCCTTTATTGAATCTGTGCCCCTCTCCTTTTCAATGACTGTTGTGTCTGTACTGCCTCTTTTTCCCCCACATTTTCTGTTTGTATGTGTGTATGCATGCGCTTCTGTGCAAATGTCTATTGAGTTTGATCCCAGAGAGAGAAAGAGGAACCACTTTGTTGACCCAGGCTCATAAATAATTTATGTTGATTATCACCATCTGTATAGAGAAAGCCAGCAGACTGTGCTGAGGAAGAAAGACATGTAGGTGCACACCACACTGGGGTGCATAGTGAACTTCAGCCCATGCAGAGCCCTGTGGCATGCAGAAGACCTCAGAGTAGTTTCTACTTTTTAGCTAGAAAATAATTGTAATATATGTGTCTGGGTGTGTGTGTACCATATGTCGGCTATGAGAATACAAAATCTCCACTGGGAATTGAAAAGGCTGTGGGAAGGTGATGATCACTCCTGTACAGCCACTTATTTGTTTCCAACAACTGTCACTGTTTCCACCAGCAGTCCTAAACCCTGACAGAGTGCCAGTGAGCCAAACTCAAACCCAAGTCAAACTCACAGTTGGGATTTAAGAGTCCCTTCACTGATGCTCATCTACTGTCTGTCGTATTAACAATATTAGAAGCTAATCCCTTTCCATTAGGATTTTCATTTTAGGGGCCAAGCCCACACTCAGTTCTGTCAATAAGTCTTTATGCTGCAGTGGCGCCCTTAGTGCAGTGTGCAGAGCTATTATTTCTAGGACAAAGGTTTCTCGAGTCAGAGAGAAGCTTCTGAAAATGACAGTCTGGCTCTCTGAATGTACTGTAACATGGGTCAGAGAACTGCGCTTGTGGGAATACATAAAGCAGGCTTTGAAGCTCCTTTTCCTATGCAGTTAAATGAGAAAATAAAGAAAAAATGAACTGAAGCTGCATACATGAAATGTCTTCTAGATCAATCTTACAGACTGCCTTACAGACTTGAATTACATAATGCACTCACTAACTTAGTGAGGCTTGGGTAAGTTCCTCAAAAACCAAAAAGTGACTGAACCAGATCTATGATGCACGACAGGCTACTGCTTGACCATATGTTCATAATGCAAACAGCTTTTGGTTGCTGTGACCTGACCTGCTGTCAAGCTAAAATAATGTTACAACATAAGCTAACTTTAGACTGGCCAAACCTAATGACAGCAGCAGCCACTGGAAGCAGTGTGTAAGGAAACAAAGTTAGCCCTGAGCCATTCTGGTCAAAACCTCTTTTTAAAAACGTGCGGTGGAACCCACATCAGGGGGAGCACATTTTCATCACATGAACTCTCTCTTGACTGACACAATCCAGCTAATGTAACCCAACTACTTTGACATGTGCTACAGGTGTTGATCAAGGGGCATGCTGGGAGTCAGTGAATGGATTTTTTTCTCATGTGGACCATAAAAAAGAGAAGTTGATTTAGAAAAAAACTTTCAAGAAACTGATTTGAACTATGTAGAAAGAGGGTGCTTAAAATCTTGATACAACAGAGACACATTAACCAGGTGCTGTTTGCACACAAACATAATCAATAAAAATATTAATAATAAAAAATATTTTGATGGAAAAAATGTTTGTATGTGTTTCTATGTTTAGTCTCAGAAACATCATTCATAAACATTTTCTCATTCAGTTAATAGAAAACATAAGGTTGCATTTACATTGCGTATAAAACATATTAAAAGTTGCAATTTGCAGGGCGAAACATCTTCAAAGATCTAAAACAAGTCCAGTTACCAGTGAAAATAACCACTACTTAGATGACAGTTTTCACAGACATCATCTGATCCAATGTTGGCAATAAGCAGATATCTTTATACATTTTGTCATGTAAGCAGAGATGGAGACACGCAAAGAAACGAACACAGAATAAGACATCTCTCTCTCCCTTTCACAATGTTTTCCAGTTTTGGTGCATTTGCGTGTGTCCTATACCTAATGTTGTGTCTGGATTGTGAAACGATCTTTGTCCTGAAATCCTCTTGCTCAACTCAGGTTAGCTCAGCTCAGACACACACACACACACACACACTTTTATTTCAGGAATATAGCTGTGTCGTGGCAGGAAAATGTCATTTTAGAGGCTGCAGACTCTGCCTCTATCCTGTGAGAATACACTGTGCCCATTTGTCTGCCTATCAATATCCCCATGGAATTGGTGATCCGAATTGTGTCTGTTTATAAGTTTTAAATCATAAGTGTTATTTCTATTGCACAGTATCACAAATCTTAAGTTTGCCTCAAGGGGTTGTACACTTTGTACAACAATGACACCCTATATCCTTAAATTCTCAAATGAAACTTTCAACAAAAAAAAACCCTTTAACAAAAAAAAAAAGACAACTCACACAGAGCAACAGAGGATGTTGTGTGTGCAGCAAAAATATAGCAAACACAAACTAACAGGCGCCAAAAACACTGAAGTCATGTTTATTCATTGGTATTTATGGCAAAGTGCAGGAATGTCAGCTTTGTTTGTCCATGTCCATCAGCCAGACTTCTGCCTTCCAGGTGAGGGTATTGAACCAAGCACAATTACTCTTTAGTCAGGTAACTTCTACAAGAACAATAACTGAAACAACATCCTCAACGTTTGTTAATAAACCTGCCCTAAAAAAACTACTCATATCGTCACAGTTTCAGCAGTTACCGATAAATTTACAAAAACTGGCAATACAAAACTTAACTACAGCCAAGCTAACAATGGCAATAGATAATAAGTGACAGTGTTAGAAAAGGGTGGGGAAAAAAGCAGTAGCAATAGATAGGGAAAGGACTGAAATGTCCAACTTGAACAGAAGATGAGCTGTTGTTGTGAAGGAGACATTCCTATGTCAAAGTTCCCTGAAAATAAAGCACCTCATTTCATGATGCTGTCAATCCTGCCCGAAGACATTAGCTTTCCGATGGCAGAACAATCAATGGATTTAGTCCAGTCACATCAATAATTCCATTCATCAGTACATTACCAAAGCGGGAGAGTAATTTACTGTGGGCACTTGAAGTTCAGACACATGGATTAGAAGCATGAAAGCTTCAGATAACCACGTCACAAAATGTCAAATAAAACATGGATTTCAAACCTAATTTCTGCAGAATTACATAAAGAAACAACTTAAGCAGGCAAAGGGATCTTTATTTACCTGAAATGCCACACGATCGACACAATTTTCTCACAATTCAAAGACAATTCAACTGTACTGAAAATATGTTGTATATTTCTAATAGTCTCCAGATGATGCACAGTATACACTTGAAATGAAGTGCTTTCTTCCCACAGTAGAGATCATTTTTACTTTGATTTGTACAGCATAGGTGACACTTCCTTTATTTAACAGCTACTTTCCATGGAGATCTTGTTTAAAACACAGATATTTTCCTTTCTTCTTTTTACATTGAATGGAAAATGGTGCATGATGCCAAATGGCTTCCCGACTTCTGTCATGTGCATGAGTGGAAAATAAGACCTGTTTAATTACTCTGCAGATTATGTGTTTTTTTGTCTGTGGCTGAGAGCAATTGTAAACGTTTCCTGTGCTACAAGTAAAAAGCTATTTTGGCAGCTGCCTGTACAATGTATGCAAAAAGTGCCGCCTGTTCCTCAATTCAAGCTCTGATCACATTCATGACGGTGCCCATCACACTTCAACATGAACTTCCTGTCATGACTTCTGCCTGGTGTCTATATTACGTTTGAGTTGTTCTGATTATGTTTTTTGTGTTCTGTAGAGTGCGTGTGTGTCTTTCTGTCTGTGTTTTCCCCCATTATACAAGCTCTCCCCTGACAGCATCCACCCCCCGGGATGAGAGGATTATTTAATTAGATTTTCTGTACATTTATTTCCAGTTCTCTTTCCTATAGAACAGCTCTGTATGTTATTCTTTTATTAAACCAACTAAACAGCCTCATGTTCTTTTGTCTTATTGACAGTCTATGACTTTAGCGCATTTTGTTTGTTAGGATGTTTCTAGCATTAAATAACATTTGTACAGTCAGAACCCTTCCAGCTGTATGTAGAATTGTTTGTGTGCTTCTGTGCATAAAAACATCCATATGAACATTTCCACAGTGAGAGGTTCTGTGTGCATTTCTGCAGGCGTTAAACTTTATTAATTATTCATGGTTATGCAAAAACTGGTTCTGCTGGAGGTTTCTTCCAAGTTTTTCCTCTCCACTGTCGCCTAGTGCTGCTCAAGTGGGACTGTTGGGTTTTCTACATAGTTCTGTATTTATACACCTCTATTTTGCAAGGTCCTAAACCTGCTATGTAAAGTGCCTTGAAAAGACTTGATTTGGTTATGATTTGGCACTATACAAGTTAAATTGAATTGAATAATTCCCCTGTGTCTGAGTGCTCTTGGGTCCATCCTAGCCCTGAATGTGGCGTTATCACAAAAGACAAGCCCCTCACCTGTGGTTGTCCACAGTGTAAGTGCTCCTGAGTGTTGCCTGTCAACAAGCACCCCACTGTACGGAGGTTGCAAACGAAAAGCACCTCTCAGGGGAGGCTGTTGAAAAATCAAGCCTTGCTGAGATGTGTCTGTTTAGCTACTGTAAGAGGACAGGCCTACACAGTGCAGAGAAACTAAACAAACAAGTGTCCCTCTGTGTGTGTGTGTGTGTTTGTGTGTACATAAATCAAGCGTCCCTCACCAGTGAGAACAATCACCTATCTCAGTGGATGTGCCATAAGAAAACAAGTGCACTTCTGTGGGCTCTCTGAATAACAAGTGGCCTTTCTACTGTTTCTATACATCAGGTACTCCCTCAATCCTACCAGCCCGAACATCACAGTGATATTTTACTTTAACAGTGCTTGTTTTTTCCCTGTTATTGCACTCGTGTCTGCAGAATTTCCTACACTGTCTCCTGTGATCCACCCACTGATATTTGGGATTTCTTTTCCTTGAAAAGAAATATTACCCAAGGATAGTTTTTCTTGTGAGTGCACGTCTTCAAATTAGTAGCTATGGATTTGATCAATAGTTCAAATATAGTCAATGGTGGAAGATTCACACTCAGAAGTCAACAGTCCGCTGCATTTAAAAGTAACTTTATAAATGGTTGCAATTCCCATTTAAGTTCACTAGACACAATTGTAAATATATAACATAACATTTGCATAATAACAAAGCCTTTCATTGCAGAGACTGTACACATATACACATACTTACTAAAAATGTTGATTCACAGGGTTACTCAATTATATAGGCTTGAATGTGTACGATTACAAAAAGTATGAATAAGAAAATTATTCCATGGGAGATAACAAAACAATCTAAAACACTAATAATTTAATGCTGTCCACTTATATTGCACATGTGCTTCAAAAATACGGTTTCTAGATAAATCTGTGTGCTGTAAAGAATTTCTTGTAACAAATCAAAAAAGTCACTGGTATAAAACAAAAACTGCATGTTTGGATCAGATTTTAGACACTGGCAGTTGGTTAATCTTTTATATATATATATATATATATATATATATATATCTACTAACTACAACTGTGATATAAATGCAGTGAGTAAATAAAATGAAATTGAACTACTCCAGTATTGAAAATGTTCATCACACTTAAGTACTTGATACAAATTTAGCTTTATTAACGTTTGAAATTACTTGCTATCATCATTAAACAAAACAAACGTCCCTCACAAAGTGTTTTTATAAAAACAGTGGTACCTGTCAACAAAACATGCGCCCCTTTGCTGCTGAGGTTACAGATGACTAGTGGCCCTTAGGTGTTGTTGTCTGAAAGTCAAGCACTCCTCTGTGGTGTGTCAGGGACTGTCGGTGTCTGTAATTGCTTTGAGCCATCAACTCAGTGGTAAACTGAAAGGACCCAATTAAATCTCCCAGACTAGTGTCTGTGAGCAAGCGGGTGAGCAAGTGTGTGTGTGAGATGTGAGAGAATGGGATGGTGACATGGTCGAGCTTCCATACTTCTCCCAGCAGACCATAAGCAGTTCTGTAGTGGTGTCTTGTCACCATATGAGGCCTGTGGTGCTTGTATCTGTGTGTTATAATCAGTGTTGCCCATGCTATTTTTTTTACCGTCCATCTTGGCAGCAGCAGGACAGCAGTGCTCCTTCATTCTCAAACACCTGCTTCCTGTTTTCTATTGTGCTTCTTCATCCTTTGTTTGGCCCTCTTTGTTGCTATTTCATCCACATCACAGCCTTTGATTAAGGAATCTGCATTTAGATATCTTATGGGAACAAAATACTGAAAAACTTCAGATTTAGCTTACTTTGTGGTCACATTTCAAGAAGTTTCAGATATTTTTTTAAATTTTGATGCGCATCAATAAAAACAGTCACGAAATTGCTGTTCAACGCGAGTTATATGAAGTAAAAAAAGCCTTGATTCTAAAGAAATTCCTAAATGATTTTTTATAATCGCATCCTTTGAAAGAAAGGATGATGGTTTCTGCTCTGCGATGTTCAAAGTTTTTTGAATAATTCGAGGATGGTTTCAGCCCTAGTTAGTAGTTTAAGTAGTTTGCATGTTTCACTTTGAGATTAAACATTTCACTATTAGTAATTTGTAAGCAACTTTTCATTGATATAAATCTCAATAATCACAATATTACTTTTTTCCCCAAATCGTGCAGCCCTAGTCTATGCATATCCATTTGTTTGTGAAGACCTCAAAGTCCACAAAAAAACAACTAGGAAAAAAGAAGAAAACAACAAAGAGCAAATGAAACAACCACACATAAAGACCACTGCATAAAGAAATCAAACAGGCAGGAAAGAAACAAAAACAACAACTAAGGACACCATCACACCTCACCTGGAGAAATAGCACCCCCCACATCTTTCACAACCTTGTTTCAGCTCAGTAAATAAACTATACATCATCGTTAGCCATCTGACATCTTAGCCTATCAGCAGCCTGGGAAAGCTGTTACCGAGTGGCATATGATGGGGTGACTCACCGGATAGGGCCAATTGCCTGTAAAAGATTACTGTTTAAAACAAGGCTGTACATGTGTATTATGTTCTCTGAGCATGTACTGAGAGTGCGGTGGTTACAATCATACGCGAGGTGGGAAAAACATCTGAAGCAGCCAAGATGAATTAAAGCATGAAATCTTGTATTCACAGCTTGGACTGAAATTCCATTTCCCCAATCGGGGAGAAGAAGATATTTCTTACTGTGTTAGTGAGGCCGCAACAAGCCTTGAGTTTGTGTGTGTGTGTGCCAGTTAATTCCCCAAGCCCATACCTGCTGCAAACAGGAAAGATTGAGTTTGTATTTATTTTTGTTTGTGAGTGAGAGAGATATACAATCTTCTTGATGCTGTTAGGTGCTACATTATGTTTGTAAAGCTGCAATTTACATCTGCATGGAGGGTCCAGGGGGGGTCCTTATACAAGCAGATACATACCGTACTGAATATTTATAGACAAAAAAGTATCAATATGAAGATATAGTACCTTTAGAATCTTATTTCTCGACTTGTCATTTGATATTATAATTATCTAATCAATACAGCCACACTCAAAGGTTTCTCAGCTTCCCCAGTCTGCTTTGTATCCTGCATCGATTTTGGCAATTGTGCAAATCTCCTCCTCAACTAAATTCAGCTTATTCTGTTTACGTCTGTATTTCTGTTCTGTGCGAGTGAGTTAATTCTTCAACCTGCAGGTCATGCGAAGAAAAGTGAGTCACGGGGCTTCATCGATGCCATGACACACTATGCACCAAAATGTGTTCAATTTGAATGAAAGGATGATGGTTTCTGCTCCGCGATATTAATTTGAGGTTGAAGTGGAATAGAAAATAACTTGATAGTGGACTTTATGTTGTACATTGTTGCTGGTTTTAAAGCCGCTTTTTCAGTATTCATTCTGCTCTTGTGTTTGTTATTTCTTACAAATCTTAAATCTAACAAAATACCCATTCCCATGTGAAATTTAATTCGGAACCAAAGCAAGATGGCGTTTGGTATATTCAGTAAACCAGCAGTCAGAAGATTCACATAAACAACACAACCAAAGAAACTAACCTACAAACTATAACTAACAAGAGAATCATAAATATACTTTGACTTAAAAATAAAAGCTGTTCTTATTTTTTTTTTTTTTGCACTGAACATATGTGGTAATTAAGCACGCTGTACACAGCAAAAATGCCTGTGTTAATTTTGAAATCTACAGAGTTCTGATATTTTAACACCTAATTGATTTAAAATAACACTGCAAGTGTAAATGGATTAAAAGTGTTAGTGTTGAATTTGGTCAATACTGAATTTTAACACCACAAGAGTTAATGGTGACCACGCCTTCATCGTCTGTTGGAGAAGCATCTTCTAGAATCTTCAGTTGCCATTTTTACCTCATGGTAAGTTTTTTTTCAGATTCAAGATGCAAAACACTTTGTTAATCCCAGAGGGAAATTGTTTTGATTAGATACATCCACTCTCATTTCAGAGGGATTAGAAGACCCACAAGCATAAATAGCACCAACAAATATAAATACTAAAAGAACAAATATTCAATTCAATTCAATTTTATTTATATAGTGTAGTTTTACAACTAAAGTTATCTCAAGGCACCTTACAGTGTAAGGTTTAAGACCTTACACATTATATCAATATATACAGAGAAAACCCAA
>JAUMTR010000007.1:16861346-16886860 GCA_032270685.1 Microctenopoma stevenorrisi | reverse complement strand
CTTGCACGGTTTACGTTTTCGGTGTTCAAAATATCAAGTTACGCTCGTACGAATTGTGGCACAAATATAATTCTATAATAATTAAACTGAAAACACTCCAGCACTGCATTTAATCACATGTTGCTGAGTAACTGTGAGTCTGAGTGGCTGAAGTCTAAGGTTTTGTGGCAGGGAAATGCATTAGAATATTAGAAAAGGCCACGAAGAGGGAAATTACAATTAAATATCAAAGAAACACTTGACCCCTTGGACCATCTGTGCGTTGATTCCGCAGGTGTGTTTGTTCTTCTAAGCGGCATATAATTGTCTCCTAGTGTCGGCTAATGGTGGGTCTATTATTCAAGAGAAGAATGGAAAAGTGGATGTGTCTGCAGGGAAGTGAAAAAATACAGACTCACTTAGAAAGATGAGCTCAGAATGAGAGAAATGTGAGAGAAAACCAAGGAAAGATGTTCAGAAATGTTTAGGGGGGCCCGACACATCACATTTACTGAGTGAATGATATAGGTTATTGATTTACCTCCATGTAGACACAGAAATACAAGAGAGCAAGCACACGCGCGCAGGAATCCCTTAACAGCTGCACATGGCAGGTGTTCTCTCTCTAACCTCAGGAAAAGACGAAAGGAGAAAACAGAAACGAGGAGGCTGCAGCTTTATACTTTGAGACAGGCGGAGCAAGAGAAAGCTGTTTAACTCAGATCTGAATTACCTTTTTACGGCAGGTCAAAGGAGAAGAAATCAAGACAAATCCTCCACCAAAGTGTGGAACCAGGTTAAAAGGCCATGATGACACAGGACTTTCAGCTGATGTAATACATTCTCTGGCAGCTCTGACCATCACATTATCTTCCACTTAGAAAGAACTGGAGAAATATCAACATAGTGGGTTTTGAATGAAAGCTACAAAAACACCATCACCAGTAACTATCTAAACCTATATGCTCCATCTGTTCATCCAACAGCTACATTGTTATGCTCCAAATCACGCTGTCTTCTCTCATTCTCTGCTCCCCGTTTAAGGGATAATTAATGCTAATTGTTGCTTAATTCAGACAAGACACAGCTCATCCTCCCTCTCTCTCTCTGTCCACAGCATCATTGCATGTTGTTAACTGTGTGTCTTCTCGCTCCCCTGGTTGCGCTTCGTCCCATCTCTCTCTTTGTGTCTTTCTGCAGGTTTGTTACCTGTTGCCTGCTTTTTTTCTCTCTCCCTTTGTCCACTCACCCCAACCTGTCGAAGCAGATGTCCCCCTGAGCCTGGCTCTGCTTGAGGTTTCTTCTTCTTTGTGTGAGGTCCTAAACCTTAAACATTGTAAAGTGCCCTGTGGTGATGTATGTTGTGATTTGACACAATACAAATAAAACTAAATTGAATTGAATTTAAAAAATTGCTTAAGTTTGGGCTGTAATTACGTGTTCGTGTTAGTGAGTGTTTCAGCTAGTGTTTTCTGACCAACCTGATGGCAGCTGTATGTTCCCACACACACATTTACAACACTGCTGAACACAATGCAAAATCATTTATCTGGCAGTTATATACACTAGGTGTCTGTGTTCAGGGTTTAGTGCAGGCCAGCAGATTATGCAGAGATCCACCAGAGAAATGAGAGAAAGAAATGAATGAGAGCGTTCACAGTTTGACTCCTTTTTCTGAGCTCCTTATCAGTTTTCTTCTCACTTTGTCACAGTGTGTATCGAAACTCTGCCACCCTCTTTCACACACGCACAAAGTGGGACTGAGCAGGAGTTAGATCGAAAATCTGAGTTTGCTTTATATAATGGAGGAATTTCCCACAGAAATTCCACTGAGTCCGAACCCTTGTGTGCACACAGCCATGTAGCCACACACACATCTAGGCTGGTACCTTATGACCGAGCATAGAAATTCTGTCGGTATATATAGTCCTATAGGACTACCGACTGTGCAGTACCTAATTAGGGCCACAAGACATTACAGAGAGAGACAGGACACCTAGCTTCAGTTAAATGTCCCATTACACATTACAATGCTGTTGTAGTGTCTGACATGTTCAAATATCTTGTTAGGAATCAACCAGTACCTAAAACTATAACACAAGCAGCGTGATTACAGGCCCTTAGTGCTTTAAATGTGGCTGCCTGTTCACATGAATGTCTGCAGGGGGATTAGGAAAAAATCATCAAATCATTAGATTAAAACAAGTTCAGTCCTACATTATGTCCAAAAGCAGATTAGTCATTTTTCTCTCTGGTTTCGCTTCCCTGTTGTTTTCCATAATCTGAATCCAAAATGATACAGCCAATGTCATCGTGCTGCTTTCCTTCCTTACAAGGCAAAAAAGAAACGTGGACACTTTATCACTTATTTACATGAATGATAAAAGTTGTTTTGGTGCCTTGTTAGCTGGATTATTTTTGCATAACGTTAACCCACAAACATGATACACTGACATCTAACTTTGGAACAATAGAACCGCCGTTATATTAACATAATGACACGTGTTTTTGTGAAGACACACCGTAAGCAGACAAATGCAGTTTATATGTAATTTGGAGTTGGCATTGGGCCCTTTGTTCATTAGTAGAGAACTAACTCTTTGAGTGGGTGTAAGTTGTGGTGATGGAGGACATACAGCATTAGAATAAAGTGTTGCCGCACACCTGTCAGCCGAGCACTCAGCCAGAGAATGGCTTCACTGCGGCTGGGAATGCATCCTGCATTATTATAAACAGACAACGCCGTCAGCGGAGCTGTAAATCTGCATAAGGTAAACAACTGGTTTTGTCAGTAGAAGCAAAGACAGAGAGAGAAGAGGAGAGAGACAGACGGAAAGAGAAACTGAGTTGTCACAGTGTGTTATCTGAGTTTTACGCCTGTTGACTGGACTGAACACTGTTAAGGAGCTGGCAGATTGGGGCCTATGTGTCTGAGTCTGTGTGTGTGTGTGTGTGTGTGTGTGTTCTCCACAGTAGTCTGAGTCATAGATACTGTATGCGCTCTGAAGCTGCAGAGGAAATGAAACAGATGGACAATATGGAGCCAGGTCTAACAGCACATCAGCTCCTACATGCTTTGAGCTGGCTCATTACTAGTTTGACCAAAACCAGACTGCGCTGCTGTTTGCACAAACCTGATGCTCAGTCTTAGCTTTTCAGACCAACACGCAGACTAACTAATCACACCTGCTGATTATACTTCAAGTATATTTACTTCATTATATTTAATGACTTTATTATCACAGATGTTTGCAGCAAACACATTATGAATTGTTTTTATGGGATGGTTTCAGTCATGGAAACTGCATTTCTTTTTTGTGTTTTCATCTAACAAGCTTTTTCAGTCTGGGGAAAGTTGGATGGAGACCCAGAAAAGGTTGTTGGGATTTAATATTTAGCATTAAAGAAGTGGAATCAGTAAAAATAAATGAAATATAAGCTGAACATCAATATGTTATTTGGCTGATTTATGAAGGATTAAAACATGTTTTAAGGAGCGCTGTGCAGGTGAGTCAGGGATTAACCATGCAGTCAATGTCAAGGGACGAAGTGATGAAGTAATAATAAATAGCTCTGCAAAGAAAGTTCCAGATTAATTAACACTGTTTTGGGCTCAACTAAGCAAAGCTAATGGAAACTGTTCAGTCTTTTTTGCTCTCTCGTTCTGTTACTTCTTTACATCTCTCTCTACCTTTTTGCCTCCTTTCTCTTCTTATCATCTTTCCTCCATTAATTCTCTCTCATATATTCACCATCTCTCGCCATCCGTTTCCTCACGGTCTTTCTTTCTACCTCCTTTACTTTCTCTTTCTTCTTCTTCCCTCTCTCTCCCCCACACTCCTTCCTTCTTTCCCTCCCATTAGTAATATATTGGGGTGACTTGGACCATGAAATTAAAATATTAGTGAGTGACATCACAGAATATTTCTAATTCTCTGGAAAGAAAGAATAAAAAAATCTGAGGGGCTGTTATAGTAAAAGGTCAGATAAAGGGCGGATTAACATTTCAAACTTTATTCGATCCGTCAAAGAAATTAAAACAAGCTGATTTACTGTAACTAATTTCGGTTATTGTAGAAATGCGAGAATGATCGATACAAAATATGTTATATTTAGGTGGAATATTTTAGATTATATGTATTCCTTCACTGTATTTAAAATTTTAAATTCATGTTTGAACTGCGACTTCAATGAAGATTTACAAAACAACTTATGTTCAATTGAAAACACTACAAATACAAAATATTAAATGTTCCAACTGATAAACTTTTGTGTTTTTTCTCAAACATTCCCTAATTTTAAAGTTTATGCCTGCAACACTTTGCAGAAAAGATGAGAGGGGGCAATAAATGAACAAAAAAGTTAATTGGAAACAGGTAAATGTCATAATTGGTGTAAAAGGAGAAAAAAACATACACAAAACGGACAATTGCCAGGAAAAGCCAGAGAAATTAGCACCAAATTATTTTTTGAAATCAGGGGCCAAAGAGGAAAACAACCATACAGACTGTTATAAGTTCAAAAGCCATCAGCTGTGATGGTACAGCAAGCAATGTGTACGTCTCTGAAGTCGCCATTAATGCTTAAATGTACGTCAAGGTTCTGGAGCTACATGCTGTATACTGCCATCCAAGCAGCGTGTTCTTCAGGGACGCCCCTGCTTGTTTCAGCTGCACAATGCCAGTGGCTTTACGGAGGAGTACAGTGCAGCTTGTGTTTACTTTTTATGAGTGTATTCAATATTTTCCAAGCTCGAATCATCCGAGCCAGAGGCTTAAGTTGTTTTACGAGTCTGTATGCACCAAGGCGCAGATCAAAAAGATGCGTATTCTTTAAAATCTGACTATAGATACGTCAGGAACATTAAAAGTGTCTGACAGTTTCAGCTCCCCTGGGGTCCTTTAACTCTACGAAAGAGCACAGTTAAAAGAATCATTGCACATCTGCTTTGGGTTAAACAGCTGTTTTCCTTTCTCCTTTTTCTGCCTATTGTCACGTATGAGTGAGCATGTGTATGTTTTCCATTGTGCTCACGTCTGGTTGCGATAAATGTATGATCATAAAACAGCTCAGGATTTCCTTCCAGTTTATCATCAATTCATTTCCTGTCTGGCCCATCACCGAGGGAAATAAGATAATGTAGGGAAGATAGTAAAGACAGGAAAGAAGGAAATGAAAACAGTGAATGAAAGAATCAGGCCAAGTAAGAAAGTTAGAAAGAAAGAAATCACTGACATGGAGTGTCAGGTGTTCAAGTGAAGTCAGGAGCTGTCTTTTCTGCAGACTCTCTTGGGGAAAATTTAAGGTGAACTGGCCAACACGTTTTTTTTTCCTCCACCTTCTCCTTCTTTTCCTTTTGAGCAGCACATGTGGTCAGAGAGTGACTGACAAGATATACTAACTTTCAGCATTTCTGTCTCTCTGTCTAAGCGCCTCACTTTCTCTCTCTCTCTACCTTTCAGCCCAGTGAACACAGCGCAGAGCGACTGCACAGGCTGATCCGGTGGCCTTGTCTCTGCACTGACTGTTCGCCGGTGAGGATTTCAAGTTCATGTTGAGTTTGGAGCCTCTAGAGGCTGGAGTGAGAAATTAAATGAAAAGAAACAAATGGAATACTAAAGAGTACTTGAACAGCCTTCTATGAGATAAAATGCTCTGCACATCAAACACACACATATAAGTGAGTTGTTTCACAATAAACCTTTTACAGGTGCAGGGATTTTGACATCTGAACCACTGGAATTATTATTAAAAAATACATGAAACTTTACTGACCAAACTTACTCACGAGTTGTTTTTTCTACTCATTTGGTTCTGTTAAAAATGCCGGATCATAATCAAGCTCTCGTTATTGAATTCAAACCAAAAAATAGTTCTCTGGTGAGGCCTGAGGAAAAGACAGGAACAATCCACACGAGAACAAAACTCAGTGGAGGTGAAAGTGAAAATTGGCTCCACACTGTGTCTCAGAAAAAAAACACAACTGTGTGTAATTCGTGTGGGCTGTAGCTGTGATTAGATGGTTTCATGTCTGCCGCTCGGGAACATGTACTTATCTTTAGACATTACTGTCTTGCTCACGCTCCTTTTTGTCATTGTGACATCAATTCACTGCCCACAGAACAGAACAGAAAAAGGACAAATACATTTTTCTTTTTATATACAGTAATGCAACATAACTGTCAGAACTGCTCACTGACATTTCTGATTGTCAGCATAGTTTGCGATCAGTGCAGAAACTGCAGCAGTGCTTGATATGTCAGAAGAGTTGTTGCTTTCGGGTGTAGACGAGACTCCCACAGCTATCTGTGTGAGATATAACAGCAGCTGGGTAGCTTAGCACTGGGAACAGTAACTGATCAGAGCTGAGACATAGTCGGAAATAATGTCACGTACCTTCGAACACTGAAGGCAAAAACAGAGGAACCTAAATAAGAATTAGTTTAGTTGGTTGGACTGTTCCTGGATCAAACACAAAGTACCTTTTAGATTAGAGGTTACCTGGGTGCCGTCATGTGTGTGAGGCGTTCATGGAAAACGGTGAAAGCAGTTTTTGTATCAAACAATCACAATATAGTATGCCAGTTCTGGTTTGTGCTTGCCCTCTGACCGATGCTTACTGGCAGCACAGACTCACATGTGGTTCTGTTCATACTGGCGACATGCACACTACAAAACATGAGCAAAGCGCCTCTGGAAGAAAATGAACAACACAAAAAAATTGCTAAGCATTTACATGAACACATTTTTGGGCTGTGTGCAGACGTGTAAATGGTCCTGCCTAACTTCTTTGTGCTGAACTGTATTCCTCTCTCACTCGTGTCCCTTTAACCCCGATCCACACCGTATGTCGTCACGTCCATGAGCGGGCGGCGGCACCTGGCTGCCGTCCATGTAGCCAATTACAAATGCCAGATGAGTTGAAGTCTGTCCTTTGGAGACGAAGGTCAACCCAGCAACTATCGCTGTGGCAGACCTCATCGGGATGCGTGCCCAGCCAATCAGCTTCTCTCACCTTCATTAGGGATTCAACTAATGTCAAACTAGCATCCGATTGCTCTCTAATTTGCTCTGTCATACGCCCCCTCTCTCTTTTTAAGCACTGGTTTCACCCCTGATGCACTCTCACACTCACACCCCCTCGGTTTACTTATTCCCTTTGTCCCAGCTGATGAATGAGATCCCCAGATACGACACTGACCTGCTTCTGGCCTCCGTGTCCTCCTCTTTCCTGTTTTTTCTTCCTCCAGTCTTGGGCTCTCTACACACACACACAGCAGTATCTAACACTGCTAACATATGATGTGTCGACCAACCCAGTCTCCTGGAGCTGACACCAACGCGCTGCCGTTGTGATCTGCAGCAAAGCAAAACACAGCAAACATGATTCAGAGTGAATATACTGCTGTGGCGTTAATGTTTTCTATCAGTATAATGAGGAAGGATTTTTATTGAACATGGCTGCCGAGGCAAAATGAAAGTAAATGCTAAATGTATACTGGCAGTGGATTTTATTTGTTTTTCTACAATAGCCAATATCTGCTCACTGCAACTGAAGCATGAGTTAAATGATTTCCCGGATATGTTAAAGTATTAAAAGCACTTTGATTATATAAGTGTCATTTCTAGATGACTGTTTGATTCAGAAAGGTGTCACTTCTCATAATCCCCTTACTTCATCAGGTATATAACTGGTTACTATCGGTGATGTGATATTTTTGACACAGACATGATGAAATCTCTTTTTATTGTGACTTCAGGTTATGAGCGTTCCTTTTTTTTATGTGTTTTTTAAGTGATTGCATGCATTCACCTGCATGACTATGTCTGTTTTAGCTCAATAGCATACAGTACGTAAGTGTAGCACTGGCTTTGGCTCCAGCCCTCTTCTTTGCTGACAGTAAGCCCACTAAGAGACAGATAATGTGGAGATTCTGTAAAAGACCAGAACAGCTGCTGGACTGAATTCTGTCAGCAGCCGTATGAATTACTGCAATGAGACGGGCAGCCCGGAGTGGTGGTTTAACACTGCGTTCTCACATCAGGACCCCTTTATTCTGTTAACACAGATCAGTCCACTCACCACTCGTGCTACATGGCGCTTTAAAACAAACGCACCATTTGAGTTGAAGAAAACAGACGGACTGTGATCACCGCAGGAGCCACTGGAAGGATCGGTGGAAAGGTATGACATCTGATGTCTGACGTCCCACGTTAGACACGCACGCAAATCAATTTCTAGTCCTGTTTTTTTTTTAGATCTGCTGTGCATTACTAGTCATTAAGAATACAAAAATATTTTCTGTTCTGTGCTGTGTTCTTTGAATCCGATGAAGCTCAGAGTACAGACTCCTGTTACAACCTAGTAAAAACTTAAACAATGATAAAAAAAAAAGATAATATTATTCTGGAATGCATTCATTTTTGTTCACACTACATTTTTAGTAGATGTTATAATCCCAGAGTCCTTAAATATATTCAGTGAGTAGGTGGAAATATTAACAGGTGCAGAAACCGAACTCACTGTTACAGCAGCAATGTTTGTTATTGGCCACATTTGAAGACAACGAACATTGTAAAGGACAACAAAAACTACAGGTCTTTAGGCACCCACCTACTGGACTTTTGATAGTGGGGAGCTATTGTCACTAGAACAAATGCAAGATGACAAATAGAAGAATGCTGTGCAGTAGGTCAGAACAGTCACTGCTGTTTGACTAAGACCTTGAACTCACCATCATCTTTACCTCAGTGCTTTTAGGCAGCCAGCACGACTGAATGAATGTTTGTGGAATTGTGCTATTGTACACTGTCTTCCAGCAAGTTTTAGCATTAACGGCATCATGTTTTTGTTTCCTTTGCTAATGAGCATGTTTTCACTCTCTGACGACATGTAGCAGCCAACCAGGAAGAAAATACTGCAGGTTTCTGGTGAGTCACCATCGATTCCTGGCTCCAAATATGTAAACTTACACAACAACTCACAAGCCCACATGATAGAGTCTTTGTTTGACTAACTGACAACTGTGTCAATCGCACCTGTCAATGTTTGAGCTAGAAATTGCGCACTGGATTACAAAAAGACGTCCTGAGGAGTCTACGATCCCTGATGTCGGTGACTAGCTACAGAGAGGTGAAGATGCATCGCAGTCAGAGTCTCTTCTCAGGAAGGAGCAACATGAATGTGTGTTTCATCAATGCATCTCCACTGTAGTCTTCAGCTAGTGTTTAACTGTGTCTCTCTGCTGTTTGCTGCTCATCACATACTGGCTGTGATGGCTTTTTTAGAGCTTTAAGTGAACCAGCCTTCTGTTGCAGCTCAAAACAATGCTGTGAATAAATACAGATGTTTCAGGCCAAACACTAATGAGCAATGACCTGAAACTGACAGTAACATGTAAAAACTGATGTTTCTCTGCAGGTTTTTTTTTTCTATTAACTGTTCAATGACTACTTTGGGATTTAAATGAGTTTATAATAAATGAAAATAACATGATGAAAAAATTATGTTTTTGACTTTAAATTTAAATTTCTAACTGACTCAATGTGTGAAGTTAGTATTTTTTATTGATTTTAAAAGCTAAGTCAAAAAATGCGTAATAACCACTGGAAAAAGGGAAGGACCAGACTCAAAGTGCCTTTAATATGAATTTTTTACAATAAACCAGGACATTTTAGAAGTGCAATCAGGGATGTTAGCAGACAATATATGCAGACTACAAAAGGTTTATCAAATCACCAAAGAGAGAGACAGCTCAGGCAGGTCTTGAGCCTGGGCCTTTTTACCCATTTGTGACCAAAAACCAATTTCTGGTCACACGCCCTTAGTCTTCCTCTCTCCATGTGCCACAATGAGAAATGTAGTTATTAAGCAGAGTCCAAACACAATCTAAGTTTGTGCACATACTTACTTATGCTTGTTCATTGACTTGATTCCTGGAGTGTTTTGCACAGTATTTTGTGATAAATGGACCATCTCTGTGTTTATTTCCCTTTTTTTAGTTTCATCGATTTTCTTCGTCTGTTTCTCTCACCCTCTCTACTTCCTGCTACCTTGCTTTGTTGCAGGTTAAAGTCTGATGTACAGCTTGTACGTCAGCAAGAACAAGAATAGCATTACGTACTGTAGAGCGATCAAAAAAGGAAAGAGCGGCGAGAGAGAGAGAGAGAGAGAGAGAGAGAGAGAGAGGCACACACAGATGAGACAAAAACCACACAGAGGGAAACCATCAAGCAGACGCTAAGAAAACAAGAAAGCAGAAACGACAAGAAGCACAATAAAGCAAAGCAGCAGAAGGAAGAACACAGGTGGGGAAGAAAGCGTTTGCCTCCTTTTTGTTTTTTTGTAGAAGTCTGTCAATCAGCAGGAGGCCTCCTCCACTGAAACCTATTACTGATAGAGTCATCTATGGGGAAGATGAAGAGATGAACAGCAAGACACACACACACTGACACACGCAGACGGAGACAGAGACAAAAGGGGGCGCTGAGCACTAATAAACTGGCCAAGGTGGGAAGAGAAAAACAACCTGTGTGTCTGATTGAAGCGTTGTATCTTCTCAGCAGCCAATTTGAGCTGACAGGAAGCATCCACGGGGCCAACGGGGCTGAAGGAGATACCACTCAAACTGAGACGCTAGCTTATTATTTAGATGTATTAGGCATAAAGAAGACATAACTTAAAGACCACCTCATCAGAATCAGAATATTTATTGTCATTGTAGCAATGAGACATTGTACAACGAAATGAAGGTGCAAGTCTCCCAGTGTAACATAAAACAATACAACAATCCAAAACCTGAAGATTATATTGTCATTTAATAGTACAACATATATACAACATATTGCAACGTGTTGCACTTGTCCCTTAGCTTAGCTTAGCTGATGCTAGCATGAAGCTTAAAGCTGTAACGTAAACCTAAGACCTAGTTTCATTGTAAACATGAATCAGGCTCATATCAGATTGACCACTTGGCAGTGTTCAGCATGGTGACGGCTGAAGGATAAAAACAGTTTTTTAATCCGTTTGTTTTTGTCTTGATGGATCCGAAACGTCTGCCTGAGGGCAGGCGTTCATACAGTGCATGTCCTGGGTGTGATGGGTCCTGAAGAACAGGGAGAGGACAGCCGCGTATCTTCTGAGCGACCATGATGACCCTGTGGAGATCACAGAGACAGCAGACCATGATGCTCTCTACCGTGCAGCGGTAGAAAGACACCAGCAGTTTCTCTGAGATGTTCTTCTACTTAAGAACCCCCAGGAAGTAAAGTCTGTTTTGGCCTTCTTTGCAACCTCTGCAGTGTGTGCTCCCCAGGTCAGGTCCTCAAGGATTGTGACTCCCAGGAAGTGGAAGTCTGAGACCCTCCCCACACGTTGATGATGAGTGGCTGGATGTTGTCTGCCTTCTTCCTGAAGTCCACAATGAGCTGCTTGGTCTTGGCTGTATTCAGGAGCAATTGTGTAACTTGCATGAGTGCTTCTCATTAAAGTAAGAAGCCACTTTATGTTGTGTTATCCAGGGGACATGGTAAGAGAAACAAATCTTGGAAAAAAAAGCAGACTGAGCTGGGACACAGGCCAAACTGGAAGATTGTTCCTCTACTACATTAACACCAATTAATCATTATCACATTAACTTTGCCATTTTAGTGTAATTACTGAAAACAAACGAGACCGTGACTCAAAATGTTGGCAGCCTTCTAGATTAGATTTTAACTAGTTGCCCACAGAGCTGCATTTAGAGCAAATGTGCTGGTGCGTAGGGTAAAAAGGTTTTTTCTGTTGTTTAATATCACAAACAATAAAGGATTAGCGTCATTTTCATTATGTGTCCTATCCCTTATCTAACGCACTTTCATATAAATAGAATAGTATCAAGCCAATGTTACTGGATTTTTATACTGAGGTGCTTAATTTCAGAACATTTCTATTTTAAACCACACACATTTCTAGGTTTCCCACTTGTGGAGGTGCTGAACCAAGCTCACAGGAGCCTTTGGTCTTGAACTTGCATGTCAGTGCTGCACGGTGAACGACCTCCATCCATCCCAACCACCTCCTTGCAAATCTTGCTAAATGCAGTGCGTCACTCCTGCAGTACAACGAAGCACATGCTTAGGGGAAGGTGATTTTAATGCTCGCTCAATAATGTTTTTTTCACAAATCAGTCTTTAAGTGTTGATACTTTCATCAAACACATTCATTTCCTTTTTGCTGATAATTACCTGTCTCACTTCTTACAGTGCAGCCAGCACACCTTCCAACATCCTCCCACACACTGACCTATACAGTGCATACTATTTTAAAAAGGAGGATGCATCATTCTTACTAATAAAGTATTACCAGGGCAGTGCATTGTGGACGTGCAATATAATATTCATGCTCTCATTAAGTGAGATGGAAGAATCAAACTTTTCTTACTGCTGCAATGGCAATGACGCAGGAATGAAGCTCAGATTTCCAAAAAAGGGTTGAGGCACTGTACAAAATGGAACTAAAAAGTAGCTCTTTGGAAAAGAAGCATGTACAGTAAATACTACATGTATAACGCAGAGTGACATATGATCTTTTTAAACTACTGATGTGACGTGAAACTAAACTCCATCTGTTCTGTGCGTGTGTGGATTTAAAACTTACAAACTATACACGATGCTGTGTGCGTCCAGAGCCAGAACTCATCTCAGATGCCATTAGTCGGTAAATGTTTACGCGTCTGTGTGTCTTTTGTGTACCGACTCCAAATGTGCATTTTATAAGGGTGTGTACAATGTGTGTTTCATACGGCGTATTGTTTCCCAGTGTGTGTAGTCGTTGTGTAGAACAGAGATGCCATTAGCCAGGAAACAGCTCCCGCAAGACTCTTTTTAATCAACTGGCCCAATCATTGTTGTGGAAATAATTATAAAAGAGAGAGAGAGATGCAGAGAGAGAGAGGGAGAGAGAGAAATAAAGAAGAAAGATGGAAAGAGGAAGAAAAAAAGGGGGAAGATAATTATTCAGCTTTCTTCAACAGACGCCGCCTATAGAGCTGATGCGATGTGTGGAAACAACAACCCCCCCACACACACGCACACACACACACACACACACACACGCTGGCACATGGACACACACAATTTTTTCTCTATGCTTATATATATATATTTATGTGTGTGTGTGTGTGTGTGAGAGCTGTAATGTGCTTCAGCAGAACAATGACGTCAGTGTTTAACACAAAAGTGGGCCACAACACAGCTGCGTCCTTGTGTGTGTGTTTGCGCACATATGGTTTCTCTGAAGGTTGTTTACTGAAAAAGGTGCATTTCACCTACTCTGTTTAACGTGAATTCAAGCAGATAGAAACACAGTGGTTTGTGTAATGTGCAAGTGTGTCCACGTGTGAGTGCGTGTAAACTGGGACCACAACAGTGAACGCGTACGGTTTAAAGCACTACATCTTGTGTGTTTGTGTTTTCACTGCAACAACTACACACAACAACCTTCCAATGTGGCAGCAGGACGACTTTGTGTCAGGAAGATGATGCCCCGGGGCTGAAACTGTCACAGTCACCTTCAGCCATGCAAACTGGCATTATTTCCCTCTGTTAGACTCAGACACACACACACACACACACACACACACAAATACCCTTTTTAAACACTACTGTGTCCGTTTACCACTTGTACGCGTTCACATTCCAGCAGCTGGACGTTGCGTGGCGCTCCACTTCAGCCTGCCATTGATTTCTTTGTATTGCACTTTTCCATTTGCTGTTAGAGCGGCCACAGGGTGGAGCTCTAGATAACTTCATGCACTGTGCGTTTCACATGACAAATCAAACTGCATCACCTTGAAACAGTTACTGGCGATGAATCTCCCATCGCGTTGAACTGGACACGACCGGCACAGCTGTAATGTGCTGCTAATGGTGATTTCTCCTCAGCAGCAGGAGATTAAAACTGCATTTTTACCACTTCCCTTTACTCCACTGTCATATGAAAGACCCCAGCATTTTAAAAATCAGATGGACGTCTGTGCTTCCAAAGTTTCTCCTGCATCAGCACTGCCAGCAGTGTAAATGTCCAGGTAAGTGTGCTGACTCTGTGTGTTTTCCTCCTGCTGTTGCATTGGCACCTTTCACATGGTTTATAGTGACATGTTCTGTTTATACATCTGCCCTCAGGCCTGCTCAGCTGAACACACTAGGACAGAGCCGCTACCTGTCGTGCTATTTGTGTCACCTCCCTAAGGGCTGCATGCTGAAGAAAATGGAGAAATGTGTGAAGCTGAAGGTCCTCGGGGCTGTGTTTACATGCACTCAGGCAACCGGGTCATTCAGAGCCATCAGGGGTGTATAAATTCTCCAAACCCATGGCTCTGCTCAGAACGTTTGTTGGTTTCTTTGGTGGGCTTGGGGCCTCTTGAATCATGGAAGACACACACTTTGTACTTTTGTACCTGTACAGTGGACCAGAGAAGTTCCTCTGGACATAAAGTTACGTGTATAACCTACAATGCACAATGCAAATAAAAAATAACCCTGTTACAATACGTTTTGTAATGCGTTTGTGGGCATCAGACATCAGACTTTGTAGTAGTTCCAATGTTGTAAAAAAGAAAAGACTAAAAATCTGGTTATTTGGAGCAAACTGTGCACATACACATATTCACACATGTATGTGCATATACATATACATCCCTCTGATTAGAAAACCGGTTCCTCTAAACTCCTACACAGATGTTAGAATGATGTTTTCCCAGCACCTCGATTCCATTTTCACCAGGAGGAAACACTGCTAATTAATATATTTACAAAATCACCAAATGTTGGTACCTGGTGGTCACCTGTGTGCTCCTCGATGAACTATAACTATATATATATTTTTTTACATCATTTACATTTGTTTGAGGTAATAATGTTTTTCTACCTATCTATATAATCATAATCTGGATTATTGAAGGAAACAGAAATCCAATGAATGTGAAAATCATGAACACATCATAATATTGAAAAACACAGAAACAGATTTTAAGAACTGAGCAGATGTTTATAGTCTTTTTAAACCTATCTGCTTTTTTTTGCCTTTTTCTCCCGACGTTCTTCTCAATCATACTACAGTCATAAAGTTTCTGATTCACAAAGTCAAGGCTTCTGCACGCTGACGTCTGACCTCTAAATGTGACCTCTGCTTCACGCAGGACACAGAGGACGTGGAGACAGAGAGGAGGAGGAGAGGGAGAGTTTTGCCACACTCGGAGCATGTTTGCAACACTTCGCTGCGCTCGTGTAAAAGCACTTGTTTTACTTTCCAAACCTATTCCTGAACAAATAAAATATAAAAAAACACATTTTAAATAAATATAAGAGTAAAGAAAACAGGGTTAACCCAGGCTGTAATTGAAGTGAGGTTTTGGTTGGTTTTGTTTAGTATGCAAGCGTACATATTCTGTCTCTGTTGAGATGGAAAAATGTGTCTGTTTTGTTTTTTCTCTTTCTTGTTATTTTGTTTTGTTTTAGTTTGTTTGTTAAGCTAACGCTAAAGGTAAATCAAATGAATGTGCTGTGATTGTAATGTAATTATGTAAAATTCAAAGGGGCAGGCCAAAATAAGTGGACACTTCTGCCTACTCCCTTCAGACATAAAACCAAATCTATATTATGAAAGGTTCCTGAATGCAAATGTTTGAAATAAAAGATCACAAAACAAAAAAAAATCATATTTCTTTCTCGCAAAGGCAAGCACTCTCTTCCTCTTCAAATCCTTTTCTTCACCCTGGTACAGTCACTTATTTTCTGCCTAAAACAGGGAGAAGGAAAGGACTGAAACTGACACATAAGCGACATGTATAAAATAATCATTTGCCAACAAGCAGCCAGGTGTGAAGAAGCTGCAGAACATCACTAACTATCTCTTCTCGCTGTCACGAGAGCAAATCAACAATGAACTGAGAATACCGCGCGTTCCCTCTCATCCTGCATGAAATGACCTTTGTCTGTCACGGCTGAGGTGTAGCCTATGTCACACTGATGCATTTAGGCTGAACTGAGCAACATGCGCTGGCACAAACAAACCTACGTTATTCATTCCTCCTCCTTTCTGTTCTCTCCCTCACAACTCTGTGAATCCTGCTCTGATTACCTGAAGGCTGTGGCTCGGGAAGTTGACAATGGATTATTTTAGCAGTTCACAGATACCGTGTTAGCAGATCTTTTATATTGTTTTGTAACCACTGTGTGCATCAGCAACATTTGGTGATTTGCTAACTGTACTCATTGGCAGTGTTTCCTCCAGGTGAGGTGAAACCCCACTGCTGTCGGCAGTTAGCTCATATCTGCAGCAGGCAGGACGGCAGAGCAATCAGAGCGACGGCTCTGTAAACAAAAGGTCACCGGCCACGTTTCCTGCGTGTGATTAAAAAGGCAGGAACTGCTGCAAAGTGCAACATCAGCCCCATTTGTGCCGTACTGAAATATGTAAATTAAAATTAGCTGTCACAATAAAAGCACTACAAGCAAATATTTACTCTAGCAGGGTTTGTTGATGAGAGGTGAAACTGTAAGTCACTGAAACAGTATTGACACATAACGAGTAACGCCGCAGTAGAAAACACACTTAGCACAATGCAGTGTCACCGGTTATTCCACTGAGTGAGAATAAATCACGTTCATGATGTCGTGTCTTTGTACGGGTGATGGATACAGCCTGGGGGAGGGGTTACACACACACACACACCTCAGTCCCTGTCCCATGTTACATGTCTCTCTCCGCCCATGTTACATGATGAAGTACACTGAAGGACAGAACATATATGTTCCCTTTTCTTCCCCTCTCCCTGTTCGTCCTCTCTACACCCTTCATATTATGGGGTGTAAGTCCTGTCTGTGTCGCCAACTCAAAGGCAGCCAACAAATAACTCTGTAGTAATATACATGTTTATTTACAGATAGATTTCCACAGATAGCCAGATTAAATTAGATTCAGATTCATTTAGCTCCTGATGCTACCGGCTGCTGTGACCACACGTCTTCTTCTCCGTAGGCCCGGTTTCTTACTTCCATCCATCCATCTTTTCCCCGCTGTGACCTTGGCACAAAGTGTCAGCTTTACACTGACCCCTCTCTCACTCACAAACACACAACATGCACACCTACCGTACAAAGATGTGTGAGACACACACATTCATGTACATGCACTGTGCGCTCTCCTCCACACACCTGAACACAGTGACCTGATCCTCATTCCCACAGCTTTACAGAGTGCTGCTGTTTGCTGAGCTCTTTACAGCAGATCTTCTAGGAGAAGACCATAAAGAAATCTGTTTTCATGCATGAAATATATGTTGCTCAGATGCACAGCTGTAAATTAGTATGTGTTGTCATTTGCACATTATTTGCTTTAGAAACATTCAAACCAGGAGCCTGTAGTTAGGCAGTGTTCAGTCTCCTTTGTTCACAGCGTTCAATTCCAAGTTAACAAGTCTAATAATGAGGCAACCTGTATGAAACCTTATGACCAGCTCGACTAACCTGGGGCTACGCTTTTCAACTTCCCCACAGGTGAATTCTTACATAATCCCCCTTCCAGCAGAATACAGCAGTTCTCATAATGGTCACAGTGAACAAGAGGAAAGAAAAAGTGATGCATGTTTGTAGAATCTGTAGAGTTGCACACGTGACTTTCTTTTTTTCATATTTTTCTCCTTCTTGGAAAAAACAAACACACAATATGGTTTGAGCTGTGGAGAATGATGTTTTATGATCAGTCTCTCACAAAACTATAACAACAAACTGAAAGAGCTTAGGTGTAGTATATGTGTAGATACGTATGTACTGCATGTTACTGTGGGATTGCACAGGAACCTGAATTAAGATCTGAAAGCAACTAATTGCATAAAGAGAAATTGCTGTTTTCTAAGATTATGTACATTTATGTGTATGTAGAGTACAGATGTCTCAGCCATCTTATTTAATCTCTTGGGTTTTGCTCAGCATGAAGACGTCAATCCTCTGTTGTGTAAAATAACTAGTTTAAATTACGATTCTCAGTCTGTGGACAAATACACAAGCTGTTCTTTACTTCTAATATATCCTTCATGAACCAGGTGCACAGCACTTTTATGTGGGCAGCTCTGTCTGCCTGGAATAAATCTCATATGCAAATGTTCGGACATCTCAAGGTCTAAATGTGCTTTTATTCTGCAGTTTTGGTTTTTCGGTGGTGCATTTAATGTGTTTACAAGTCTTTCATGCCTCTGTTGTACTGCCATTTAGACCAATGCTCTGCAAGAACAGATCTCGAGGTCAAATGCATAAAAATAAAACAGCAAAAGTTCATCTAGAAATGCTAATTTGTAACACTACAGCCTGACAAGGCAGCAAAGTACAATGGAAAAGGAATTAAATTGTGCACCCTGTCACACAGTGTTTGACTTTTCCAACTCTTCTATACCCAGGAATAGTGCTGTGACCTTGTTAAATCGAAGATAATAATTAGATTTTACTGCCTGGCACTCTTTCTGTAAAAACCTCAAGACAGACTCCCAGGATCCTCTGAGGTCGGCTTTATTTAAACTCCCAAGGCATTAGAGGAGCCTCCAACTGAGAAACATCAGAAACATACTAGTTGGCTCCGTGGGTACAGCCCCAGCCCTGTCCTTACAAAACTGTGATTTTCAGTATGGCGTGGTTTTTGCAGCACACCATCTTCTCTGTTCTCTACCTCTAATTATCTCCCTGCCACCGTTTTAAACTAATCTTTCTCTGGTTAACTTACTTTCCTGCATGTCTTGTTTTCACATGTGTACCCCGAACCTTCCATCCTGTTAAATGGAACAGTCTGAGAAGCACGTTGAGGTGCTATTTTTGTATTGAATATCTTTGGGTGTCTAGCTGAGGAACTTCCTGACCTCAGACACATTAATTAATCAAAGCACATGAGCCCATATGGCTGTTTGCCTGCCTGTCCGTCTGACTGCTCTTGAAAAGCCACTTGTTTTTTAAGCCATTATTCAACCACAGAGTGAGGCTTTTCTCCGCTGGGCCTCAAACACTTGACTTGCAATCTTTCTGACTGTCATTGAAAAAATCATTAGTCACAGAGGAAAAGAAAAAAGGCTTTTTGATTTATTTGCTGGATTGATGACACTAAGTCCAACAGAGTGCAAACCGAAGCACCGCGAGCAGCAGCAGACACAGTATTAATGGAATTGAAAAGAAGGTATGGCCTCTACGGGACCAGTGGGTTCTGATACCGTCTCATCAGACCAGACCTCCTTCTACTGCTACTTAGTCCAGGTTTAAAGACACTGAACAAGGGTCAGCACAGCCCCTGCGATCAGCCTTGTTTAATGTGCACAAAGCTTTTAAGAAAGAAAAGTGTAAAGAAAAGAGCGACAGCATTTCCACAGTTGACTCCATACACTCCATAACATGCAGAGGTTTTAAGGTGCTCTTACTTGTTCCTCCCAGACAGCTGACAGCTTCGGAGGAGTGGGATGGAAAGGCCATAACCTCTGGAACGTTCTCCAGCTGAGCAGTGCTCCGACCTTGGTCACTTTTAGATGGTAATTAATTAAACCGCATGATCCCGACTCTCTGCCTCGCCTCTCCCTGCGCTTCTGTGTTTTAATGTGTGTGTGTGCAAAATTGAGGAGTAGGAAGAACGCTATTGTGTGAATGTATGCAACAAAGGGTTGGAAATAAAGAGTGCGCTGGTGTGTGTGAGAGCTGCATCAGACTGAGTGATATATGAGAATGTCAGAGTACAGCGGGGCATCATCTGACGACGAGGTCTCTCCCACGCACACATTCAGACGCTCGCAGAGAGCTAGGTCAGCAGCGAGGGGCCTCTGAGGCAGCAGTAGGTTAAAGTCTTAATGACAGACATTTCTCTCCGGAAACCTCCTTCCATATGTTACAAGGAGAGTCCGTCAAATCATCATTTTTCACCTGGTTAGAGAAGCTTCTTTGGTTTAAAAGAGCAAGAAACGGAAGGACGAGGAAGGAGGATCGCTACCTGCTGGTGTGTCTCTTTGCTCTGACTCCCGTACGGATGAGAGGAGAAGATAGTGACAGCAGGAAAAATAAAAGATGGACAATTTTGAATTCAGACAAAGTCACATTTTCTTGATCCTCAGAGGAACAAACTACAGAAAGATATGGAACAGAACAGTTGTGGTAGGTGGAGAAACAAGGGCGGGGTCGTCACAGTTCCTGTTTTAATCTATATTTTAAGTGAGATTTCTGTTTTGTTGGTCTCCGAGGCGACCGTGCCTCACGCGGGATTATTCTGATGGATGACGCATCAGAGCACAACACCTGTCACAGAAACAGCTCATCTGACAAAAGCAGAGCAAAGAGACTGTATGTAACCTGCTGCAGGCTGATCCTCTGCTCGCTAGAACCACTTTAAACACACTTCTCAACTTCATTCCCGTGTATTTGTATTGCCATTGTTAGTGCTCTGTATAGGAGGCTTAATTCATATCAGAAATCCTGCTTTATGATGCAAGCGAGGCCAAAAAGTGGCAAGAAAGACTTCTTTCACCCCCGAGATGTCTAATCACACTCTTTACCACTTTAACACCGCCTCGCTTTGAAAGTAGGAAAAATACACCAAGTTCACTGCCTTCTTGCTTCTGCTTGGTGAGAGCACATACATCCCGCACCTGTGGGTAAAGTCATGCTGCAGTGAGAAATCTGAGTCACTCACAGTGACGCTAATTATACAAACAATAAATGCCTTAGTTTAAAGAAACTTTTCGTCTAAAATTGCCCAAACACATCTTTTTAGATTATTCACTAAGAAAAGACAAACTCCTCACGTTCATTTCTAACAGATATAATAATCCAGGACAGAAACGCGTGTCTAGGTTGGTCAAAAAGTAATCAATGAATTAATGAATGCTGGTTTTTGTAAGTTTGATTAGAATCAACCCAGCAAGTCTGCGAGTGGAATCCACAGGTCAGTCAGGTTCTTACCTGTGTGGGGGGAAAACCAAGCAGGGAAACCATGCTGGACCCCCTCACTGACTCATGTAGCTATAAATAAGTACAGTAGAAAGGGTGTGGTAGTACCGTGGGCAGGGTCCTGGGTTCTTTTACTTATGGCTGACTGTTATCAGCTGTTGTAAAATCTAAATACTTAAAGGGTTTATAAATAATTACATATTAATTGGTACAATGTAATTGTCAAAAAAAGCTAAAGAGTGCAAACAACACTAACACACAGAAGAGTTACATTTTAAACATAAAGTTAGTAATAAATTAAATTTTCAAAATGGAACTATTACATGAATAAATCAACGCTACAGGCCTTTAGGAGTCTCAGCTCTGCGCACCCACTCACATATTTTCTCAGATTACGCTGCTTCTCAGGTTGAACGTGCATGAATGTTCTGAGATTTAGTCAAATCACACAACGGAAAAGTGAGCGAGATGTCAATCACGCTACCCGTGCACCAGCACACGGTGCAGAGGAAAAAGTCTAATTAGGCATCTTCACTGAAGGCGCCTGCATGCTGGAAAATCAACTTTCACGCAAGACTCTCATTTTAAAAAGTCATGAATTAAATTTTCTAATGAAAAATAAATGACTCCGTGGAAGATGCCATTATCACCTCGGCCTGAATTTAAAAACCGGATATGAGAGAGGGCTGCAGGCCTGTGCTTTGTGTTGATCCATTGTTCCTTTTGTTTTAATGAAGCCATTTGAGTGAAGTTCGTAGTGGAGCGTGCAGACAAGACCAGCCCCGCAAAAACCAGTAGTGCACAGGTAATGTGAAACATTTGTCTGACTTATGCTCCAGATGAACTCTCCTGTAGCGGTTTCACTTCTACATGCGGCCAGATTTGTATTTATTAGATCTAATTAGATTTAGTTTTCTCTTCGTTTTCCTTTAGGAAACATCTTCATTGTGCTTTTCGTTTTCACAGTATTTTCTGTTAATCAGATTTTCTCTTTCAGCAAATGGTGAAATCCCAACGTAAATGTAGTGTGTAATGTAAATCTGCATCTAAAGGTTGCGCCTGTATTGATTCTTCCTAAAAGTGAAGCAGCACAGTCCAGGAAACTGTTTATTGCTTTAGAAATGTTGCATTAATTTAGTCCAGTTTCTTCACAAGTTGCTGCCAAAGGCTTCCGCCAGGCTTCATGTCAACAAAATGCTTTTTAATTTTTCTGCTTTTATCCTTTGGATGTTTATCAGAAGTTATTTAGTATAAAATAATTTAACCTTCTCGCTATTTCCAAATCATGGTTCACTGTTAATTTAAATAGCTTGTTATTCAAAAAGTGAGCAGCAAACAGACAGAGAGAGATTTCTTGCACATAATCTTCTCGCAGGCTGACCCCTCTGATGGTCAAATCCAGCGATACCCTCGGAGGAGGAGAAGGTGGAGAGGCATTCAGACTGGTGAAATAAACAGGTCGACTGGAAGATAACAGCAGAGAAGCAGGCAGAGAGGGAGCAAACAGAACAGTATCTACAAATGATTGTGCAGCTTTTACAGCAGCACTAAGAGAGAGAGAGAGAGAGAGAGAGAGAGAGAGAGAGAGAGAGAGAGAGAGTGAGAGGTAAAGTGGGGGGGAAGGAAATTTATTTTGATGAATTGCCAGCATTTAATTCCAGAACAGACTGGTCAGGCTTTACTGTACTCGAAGAGATTTGTGGGATACGTATGGCCTCGATACAGAACAGCTTGTGTCGTGTGTGTCCTGGCCCCCCCCCACACACACACACACACACACACAATGGTGCTATCTTTGTGTGATTTAGTTTATGTGCTGCTCTCGTTTTTCCCCATTTACTGTGGATAAATGCCCTGCTCAGGGGTGTTTACTTCTTAAGCATAGACCTTTTTTTAGAGCATCCACAGATTCAAACTGACAAAACTTCACTCCTGTCTGGACTGAACTCCTCTATCTCTGTGTTTTAGTGGAACATTTGCACGATGAAGCTGAATCATGCTGTGTTTCTCTTACAGCCTGGACACAAGCATCATCCAGCACATTAGGCCATATTGTGTAACAAACAATTTCTATAGATTGTGGTTGAATGGCAGCAATGAACATGTCCTGAATTTAAAAATAACCTGAATAGAGTTTGATTGAACCACACATCCATGTAAATTGAGAGGAAGAAAGAGTGCAGACAGAACAAGGCATAATCCAGCACACACAACAGTTGGATTCCTGACCAGAGGTCCATTATCTCCTGCTCCCTATAAGTGTCCAACCCTGTCTCTTAAAACACTGATTTCCTAACACAAAGGTCTTCGTTTAGCTAACTTCAAAAGTCAGAGTACTAGAGCAATGAGTTTGCATCTTCTCTGGACTTTATCTGACACGAGCGTCGTGCCACACCTTGGAACTGATGTCAGAACATCCAGCTTTGCTCTGAATATTTAACCGCGTGACTTTTTGAGCTGTGTCTTACACTCAGTGGAATAATAAATCCCCTTTAACCTCCCAGGCCAGGTCTCCACTCACCCCCTCCCCCCAGCACTCTTTCCCAACTAAGCCGATCCATTGATCTCTATTTGTTTATTCAGAGCAACCACACTCACCCTCTGGTGTACAGCAGTGATAAATTAACACAATTGTAGATTTGGTATTAGTGAAACCAACTATATGTGTGCACGTATTTTGTAAAGATGTGTGCACAGCTGTATTTGCATATAAACAAGCTGAAACTTTTTTGTAACTATTTGAATGTTGCTGTTCTTTTTGTGGGATTGTACTCGTGTGTGTGTGTGTGTGTGTGTGTGTGTGTGTGTGTGCAGCATGCAGGTAGTAAAGGCTCAGCAGCTGCAGGTTATGTCGCAGTCACAATTAAATATGCGCCTACATTCAGAGAGCCATTTAATCCGTGTACCAACACATTACGTCCGTGGTCTGTAGATTTATGACGTTTCTTTGTTTACAGGTTGTCTTTGTTCCATATGTCCCCTAAAAACGACATTTACGTACAAATAAACTGCAATCGGAAGTATGTTTTTAAGAGAGCGTAATTAAACTCTCATGAGGTTTAATAACACACTTTATTGCTCCCCCTTGGGGAAACTAATGTTGGGGCAGATGCAGGTAGAGTTTACGTGTTTTATCCAAGGACATCTCCACATGTAGCCTGGAGGAGCTAAGAAGTGAAGCATTCACCGCGTGGTTCGTAGACGGCTGCTCTGCCCACTGAGCTGTCAGCGCTGCTGTCCAGGTGGGCCTGTGAGTAGGGCAGGAGGAAGGAAGGACTTTATTTCTGGAATCAGTTAAATACCACATTTAGAGCAGGTCTCTAAACCTCTGTGCAGGGTGTTTGGCACATGTGACCAATGTCAACCTACAGGGAAAATATGTACTGGACATAATCGGCTGAAGTCTCTCCCTCTACGCATCTGTGAAGAGCACAGCTATTCAGATGTTGGTTTAGCCATTCAAAAGTGATTAAGCCATGGAGGGAAAACGGGGGCAGCTGCCAAACACTGGGCAGGTTGGACACATTATTATGCATCATGTGCTGAAGAAAAGCTCCATTTAAATAACACCAGAAACAATAAGGATAAAGCTTTATTCCTTTTAATACATTAGCCAAAGGGCACAATCAGGCAAACACACTTCATAAAGTTTATTTCAGCTCATAAGTCCCTGTCTAACAGCTGGCAGTGCACTCTCACATACATAAACATCTAAACAAGCAACAGTGGAGGAAAAGATGTACTGTGTCAAGCTAAATAAAATACAGCAGAGAAAATATTCATTGCTTATTTACCTGTTCAATGTCTTGTTGAGAGGAGTAAAGATGTGAGAGTAGACATTAGTTCAGCTGCCAGAGTTTAACTGGCATCGTCACCACACTTCCCACAGTGTGTGTGTGTGTGTGTGTGTGTGTGTGTCTCTGTCAGATTTGATGTCCACAGAAGCACACTGCTCCCCTCTACTCTGTGTGTGAGTGTGTGTCCTGACGCCTGCGTGCAGACGTGGACGTATATGTCTGTCAGAGGGTGAGAATAGGTGTGTCTGTGTGTGGGTGTAATGTCCTGAGGGATATGCAACTCTACTTTCCAATTTCCTCTTTATATGTCAGTAAAAGCAGAACTGGAAAGAAGGAGGAAAGAAATGGAAGGCCTGGAGTAGAGAGGGACACACACACACACACACACACACACACACAAAATGCATAAATTGAACTTTAAAATGTTTTGAATCCTTCACTTTTTGTGTTTGTGTGTCGAGTATTCAGGATTTAGGACTAAACTATTCCACTAATGACATTGTGCTTGTTTTCACATACTTATGTATCATATAAAGGGTTTCTCTACACTTTATTATCAATTTAGCTGTTGCTGTCAGAGTTAGCATCTTCCCAACAGCATTCAAAGTGCACGAGGGCATCCATTAGATTAAGAGAAAACCCAGCATGCAGCTGCTACAGGTCCTTCTCAAAAAATTAGCATATTGTGATAAAGCTCATTATTTTTGTAATGTACTGATAAACATTAGACTGTCATATATTTTAGATTTATTACACACAACTGAAGTAGTTCAGGGCCTTTCATTGTTT
>JAUMTR010000007.1:16832977-16846487 GCA_032270685.1 Microctenopoma stevenorrisi | reverse complement strand
AAAACAATAAAATAAAGGGCCATGAATGATGACTACACAGCTATACATACATGACGTACTCATGTGTCATCTGTGTTTCTGACAGGCCAAAAAAAAAAAGAAAAAAAGAAAAAAATAAAAAAAAATAAAAGCTGCTAATGGAAGGAGGGAGAATGAGTTTAGTGTAGTCTGGATGAACCTCAGAATCCGGGTCACCTCCCATGATCATCCACACACACACACCTACTAGTACTAAATACAAATATATAAACTCGATATTCTGATATTTTTATAAACCTTGAGGCAGAAGATGTTTAAATTTGATTCCATGAAGTCTCCAACATTATTAAATTATGAAATGAAACTTCTCATTGTCTAAGATAATGACGGATTGTTTGCGCTTCAGAGGAAATCTCTGTGAATGTGCGTGTGTGTCCTAAATGTGTCTACAGTGTAAATTAACCCAAGACCCAATTAAGCTGATTGCAATCCAATTAACAGTCCGTGTGTGGAGTTGATCAGATCTAACAACATAAGCCTTTCTAATCAACACGTGGAAACTTTGTTAACAGAATTGGAATCTCAGTTGCATCGTGCTGGGATTGGCTCCGTGGCCCGGTTGTGTTGTATTCTTCCGCTTTTCAGAGAACGTGATTCAGACTTGCCGAAAAGTAATGATGTGCTCGTGGCTTCTGGCTTGATTGCAAATAATATCGAAGCAGAGAAGAGCAGCTGTTTGCCGCAGTGAACTCCGTGTCTGATTGAGGTTAAAGATGACTTCATGAAACACAAGGGAAAGATGATGATGATGATGATGGGTCACCTGCAGTCAATAAAATGCAGGAGACACTACTGTTTGACCTACATCTCGTCCACAAAGTCCAATAACAGATTTGGTGACTAATGCATTTTGGGTAATTTCTACCTATTGCTTATTAAAGTTAGCAGCTGTAGGTTTTCTTGTCATCAGAACTCTGACTTTTTGCTGCACGCTACTAATATTACGATGTCAGTGCTAAGTACCATTACGTATTGGCATTAGCGTTTAGCTGTCAGAGTGGCAGATGGCTGTATTTTAGTCAGTGTAGTTTTAGGAGACGAGTTCATCTTGTAACATGAGATTTCAAAACAGCAGCCGCGAAGAGGCAGAAAACACACCTGAGTGTTTGTAACTTTGAATCACTGTTTTGTGTTGTAGAGGTGAGCAGGGATTAAGATGAAAAACAATCACGACACAGGAAACACGAGGAGAGGTGACAAGTGAAGTAGCACCAACATAATTTCCCTCTTTCTGTTTTTTCTTGTCTCTTATTCAATTTCTGTCTTAGTTTCAAACGGGCTGACTTGAATCCTCATAACACTTTTTATTCCATGTCAGATGCCATTGAAGCAAGCTGGGAGGGCAGAGCGTGCACATGTGTCTGCGCCTGTGTTTATGTGTGAAGCACAGATCACGGGTGCGTGCGTGTGCAGCACAGCACCGCAGGTTAGAAATAGCAAAATATGCCCTGAGAGCTCTTTCATCCTGAGGCATGTGTCTACTTAGAGCAATTCTTCCTCTGATTGACTCCAGAGGTGGTGTGTGTGACTCTCCGTAGGTGATGACACATACTGTGAGTGTGAATGTTACTGTGTGTGTGTGTGTGTGTGTGTGTGACCTATTTTCCAGCCATTTCCCTGTTTTTAATTGTTCTGTCAGGTGGCACAGCAGAAATACAAACTGCTTTAATAGCTCCTACTGAAATCACAGCCACACTGCTACCATTGGGTGTCTCTATTTCTCCTTCCTTCTCTTACTCTGTCATTTCTTCTCTTTATCTGTCCTACTCTTACACTACCGGTGTGTATTTCCTTCAGTTTTTTGCCACCTTGTCTGATTAAATCAATATTTTTCTCCTGAATTTCTGCTGCTCACTTTAAATTTCAGGTTTGTAGTGAATTTCCTTTACTGTCAAACACAAGCAGTTTTGCAAATTTTGTTGAGCTGCATTTCAAGACATAAGTTTCCAATTTAAAGTTAAACTGAATGATGTATCCACTGATCTTCTCCATGGTAAAAAACATTTAAGAAAAAGTATGTGAAATCATCTCATCAATCTCTAAAATAATTCAGTTGAGAGTTCAGCTCAGCTTTTGCATCTCACTTTGATCGCGAGCAGAGCAGTCACAGAGCCCAATCTATGAACCCAATCTATTCTCATCCCAGTGTCATTCATGCATCTCAAGCTGAACTCTGACAGAGCAAATGAAGAGCCCTCCACCAGCGCTCGCTCAATTCTTATCCAGACCTGCGCCCAGAAGAACCTCTTATTGCTCAAAGCTTGCTACTGCTCACATGCACGGAGATGGAGAAAGTGAGACCCTGGGTAAAGACTGTAGAGTCCACCAATTGTAAGCTACTTTGAGGAAAACATGTATTTATTTCCTTCCTCTCTGAAAGCTAACAGAGACAAGTGTGTGAAGATGGAGATGTTTGCTGGATGGGTCTGTGAGGGAGCGTGATGCGAGCGTGGGAAGAAGTACCCACAGGCTGTGACTGTCTCAGGTGTGAATGTGCAGCTTTAGTAAAAGCTGACAGGTGAGTTTCGTTGGTAGGTTAAAGTAGGTTACTAACTGGGAATGCGTCTCCAAACGTCGGTTGGCCTACGAGAAATTCATTTTAGCTGAATCCTATGAGATAACTGTCTCCCACCAGTCATTTCTCACGTATGTCGTCTTTTACTTATAAATGAATACACAACACTTCTATTTGGGGCAATAATTATTAGTTTCCGCACATCGTCAGTCGCTGCTGAGACGACGTGCTGCCCTGTGGAAATTCTAAATAGGTTTCCGAACAGCCATCAGCTAGGCGGAGGTGAAAAATGTGTCCAGACACGAAGTAAATTAGCTAATCTAATTTTGTGTGTGTGCCTGAGCTCGTATGTGTATGCCTTCCTGTGCACAGTTGATGCTGTGTATATTTGCCTGTCAGCCAACGTATGCTCGCACGCCCACTCCGGCACTTTGTATGTGGCAATTGAGCCGTCGCTCGGCGGCTGTTGCTTGAGCACACAACAGCTTTCTAGCTAGCTAAACAGCCGCTGTAATTGAAATTAAAAGGTAACCACATTCATCATGTTGAGCTTGGGTTTAATTGAAATGTATGTTTGTTTGTGTGTGTGTGCTTCTGCAGGAGAGAGAGAGACAGGGAGAGAGTGTGGGTTAGAGACACAGTGGATAACAAAGGCGAGTGAAAGATGGAGGGAGGCAAAGTTTGTCTGGATGTGTATGAAAATGTGTGCGACTGTGTTTGCGGGGGAGAGTGAATGTGTAATGAGGCTGGGAAGCTAAGACTCCATATCTGTAGCTGTCCTGGTGATAAATAACGGGAGAGACCGATAACATCCACAAACACCCCACCTCCCCCTCTCCTGACTCCCCAACACCTTCCTTCACTCTGCACTTTAACACGCTTCTCCTCTATTTCAAACTTTGTGTCTGTGCTCCTAGGTTTCCTTCTCTTGACACTTGTGGGCAACTATTTCATTTGCAAAGGCAACAAGTCAAGATGTGATTTTTCTCGATACACAAGCTATGATGGAGACATTCATGGCAAAGTGGGCTGTTATTTAAATTCTTGTTTATTCTGCTTTTTGCCTTTTAAAAATATGTCTCATCTTCACTTAATGATAGAAGCAGTGGTGGTACTAGGGGCGGGGCCACAGGCGCATTGGCCCCAGCTAAATCTGATTGGCCTCCTGAGGTGCGATTAGATAAATGCAATTCAAAATCCAAACACTAGTGATGCTAATGAGGAGAATACCAATGTCAAGTGTCAATAAAGCTTAGAGAAGAAGAAGATTAAAAAGGTTTTTTAAAAAATGGATAAAAATCTGGATTTTCTCACATGACTTGTGTGTGTGTGAGTAGTTCATCATCTTACAGTAAAAATGCACATACAATTGGTACAGAGATTTTACCTGGTAAGTTTGTTAATGTTTTTGGACCCTCTATGAACACTGTGGCCCCTTAATAGGCCCTTACTCAGAAAAATCCTAGATCTGGATAAAAGAGTGATGTTCTCGCTTCATTTCAGACATACCGTAAGCTCTTTAGCTTCAGCAGCACAGAACTTCACGTTATGGCCTCATTTGTCTGAGGTTAGATGCCGTTTGCAACGCGAGACCCGTGTTCCAGTATAATATGATGCACGCCGTGACCCCCGATGTGCATTAGGCAGACTTTAATGATTTCTCCAGGCTAAAACCAACACTGTCTATTTGTTTTTGGTTAAATACAAACAGGGAGAGAGAAGCCGAGCAGAGTGAGGAGGTGGGGTGTTGCCCTTCGAAAGGTCAGTCAACACAAAACTAAAATCAGCATCTGATTTACTACACAGAACTTTCTACCAATCAAAGAGTCCCTCTACCTCTGTAGATTTTCACTAATGTGAACCAGGAAAGATATAGTTACATGGAGCAATATATATTTATTTGCTATTCACCTGAACTAACCTTTTATTTAGCTAAACGCCTGTGGTGAAGTACTGTATGACTGAGTCACATTAAACTGTGGGATTGTCAAAGTTTTGGACTGCTGGGTACAAGGAGTACCACACGGTGATCACTCACTGTCACTGCGCTCCTCCAGCTCAGGGCTGCCCCTGCTCTTTGACAGGGCGTCGCTCTCAACTTCATTGACCTTACTTTTACTATCCGAGGCCCCCTGTGTGACAGCTGTCAGTTAATTTACTGCTTCTCTTTCAAAACCTTGCTATTATATAACCACAATTTTATGGGCTTTCATATGGAAAGAATATTATGCAGTGAAATGCAGCAGACACCTCGGCTACGGTTAGCTCCTGTATCACTCAGCGAGGCAGATAAATCACCTAGCCTAGTAAAAGACTTTTTGTACAGATTAGTTAAAGTAGATTTAAAGGGGTACTCCACCAAATATACATACTCATGTCCTTTTATAGTAGGGGGAATTATTACTCAGCCTGTAAACACAGCTATGTGTAATGTCTTCTGGAGGCTTGAGAGGCACTAGAATTTATTTGAACGATTTTCTTTATAATGCATCTTAAGTTTCCAGACTTTTTAAAAGTGTGACTGCATTATGTTAGTACGGCAAACTGCTGACGGTGCTCCAGCTGACCACCAACAAGCTGATCCCACGGGCCATTTAGATAAGGCCGTGTGTGGTGCTGGACTACGCTGTTCCCTGACATTGTGCCGGTCTAATCCACAACCTACGAGAAGGTTCTCGCTGCCAAATGTCGAGCCAGTCAATAAAACACATTTCCACTGACCCCGTCTCCTAAAAGCTACATTTGTATATAGCTTAACTGGAATGCCGAGAACTGTGAACAAATCACGCGATAAGTGAATTGTATGCAGAAACACAGGAAACTGCAGACAAAGCCATCACCTTCTCTTGTAGCGGTATATATGACGACAGGCAGACTGATCGGTGCTGTGTCACCCGTCACCACACTTTACCCCCTTGTTTTCATGCAGGCTCACTCTTTGTGATTAAATTTGGTATTTATCCACTGACAAACAAAATCCACTTTAGACAGTGACACACAAGTCTTACATTTCCAACATGGCTCTAAATGGTGAAGACAGATTGTGCTGTCTGTGTTGTGCTTCTGTGGGACCTGGATACGCTTACATCTGTTTTCATCTCCGCTTTTTAAGTCATCAGTTTCCTAATCTCTCAGTAAACTGCCAGCATGTAATGAAGCTCAGGCGGGAATGGAATTGTTTAAATGAAATTATATTCAATCTCAAAACCCTCACCTTCTGCAGAATAACTTTTTCCATTTACAGTCTCATGAATAATGATGAGAAATAAAACCGTCAAGTGAAATGATTTGAGAATGAGTATACCTTTGTTTGCCAGCTCTTCACATCCTTTAGGAATTAGAAATTCAAGATAAATGCTGGCATTTGCCTTTGCACCCGTTTTGCATTTTATCTTCTCTTGCACAGCATATTTAAAATGCATTATGTTTCTGCTTTGTATTCTGTGTTTTTTACATGAATCTGAATCAACAAGTTCTCAAAGCACAGGGTCAGAAAACAACCAGGCGCCCATGTGAGCACAGACAAAGGTGAAATCAGGTATTTCTGAGATGATACAGATTCCATGAGGTATTGAAGTGTCCTTGTCAGTGTGGAGACAAGTGGTTTCATGTCTGAGACACTGTTACTGGTCAAATGCACAGTGTGCAGCGCGACACACGTCCAACAAGAGACAGATATTCTGACCAGGAACCACCGCTTTCAAAGAGAATTTACAGGCTGAAGCTAATAGTTCAATTTATATTATAGGTTCAGCGTCCGATGACCTATAATAGTCAGATTATTTTTAAGCGAAGTAAATATGTTACATATTGCTCCTTTACATGGTGAAATATTGGAAGCTAACACCCACAGAACGAGTTTCAGCGTCTGTATGTAGACCTGACAGTTGTTTTAAGACATTTTTGCACTTAGTGTATAGCTTGAGATATTATGCACCAAGCTTCGCCACAGCTAATGTGCACAACTGCACACTTGGACCGTAGCAGCTGTGGTGATACCATGGGGGGGCCTCATTTAGTGTGATGTAATACAAAGTTGTCTTTGCTCTTAAGATTAAACATATCACACAAGCATATTTCTTATGGTGAAACGTCTGGTGCCTGCCTCATCATTCTTCATCTTCTCATTGTGGGGCCTGATAACATGCAACACATCTGTCCAGTGTTGCAGTCAAGCTATGAATGGAAATCTGAAAATAAGAGCCTGTGTGGTATATACTTTATCTACAAGGGACTGATGTGAAGTTTTTGTGTAGAGTAGCCTATAAATCCAGCTTTATGCTCCACCTTTGCTCCACCGCAGAACAAAGAAAAGTTTCCTTTTCGCCTTTTTTCACTTTAAGCCACAAACACACTGAGAAAGGAGGTAAAGCGGGTGAAGGTGCAAAGGGCCAGAGAGGTAAGCGCCAGCATCTCAGTTATCTATTAGCAGCATTTCAGTGCGGCATCAGCAGGTGCATGAGGATGAAAAGGAGTCTGAGGGGGGAAAAACAGTTGATGGTAACATTTTGATGTGAAATCCTGTATTATGATGTGCATCAGATTGAAGATAAATTCTGGCCTGTGAAGAAGTTGGAAGGAAGACATCTGTGTTCCAAAGACACCCAATGTAAAGTGATGTATTTTCCTGTTTTAATTTGTATTCTTTTCTTTGTGGGACTCTGTTTACTTTACTTTGTTTGGCAGATGCTTTTATCCAAAGCGACTAACAGGGAGCTGGCGGGTGTCTGGCTCAGGGACACACCTGGTAGGGGATGGATTAGGAATCAGACGGGGTTTGAACCCACAACCCTGCATCCCAGTCTGACACTTAACCCACTGAGCTACCAGGCCGCCTGATAGCTCATCCATAGTGTCTGATAGAGCTGATATAAATATTGAATAGCAATATTTCATAGAGGCCAATAACAGTGGAGCATTTTTGCAAACTCTTATGTACAGCTCAAGTTTTAGAGAGTTAATATCTTGTTACAGAGTAAAAAATAAGATCACATATGTCTAAACTATCTAACTAATTGCTAATGGCTTTGTTAAATACGGATTTAATAACTTCCAACGGTGAAGTGAAATGAAGAACCAAAATTGAAAATGTCAGTGTCACTTTGATATAAGCCAGAAGTGTCTATTGATCACGGCAGCTGTGCTTCAGGCTAATGAAATCCATCATCCTCTGAGAATGATTGTTTTACTTACTTTCTTTTTAATTTGAAACGTGTTTACCAGCTTCCCTCTCAGGAGATTTCTCTGAGACACACACACACATAGATACGGATGCAGAGGAAAAGAAGCCACACACGCACAGAGCACACAAACATAAACGCGCTCCTCTTGAGGCAACACTGACAGGTAATGCCCTCACTACACTACGCCTTTTGTCAATAAAGAAGCAATTACTAAATGTAGCAGGCATTTGTATGCAGCCTGGGTATTGGGGGTGGGGGGGGCTCTATAGATTTGTTGTGCTTGTCACAGAGAAAACACATAAATACACATCAAAGGAAGCAAAGACATTTATATGCACAAAGAAACCACAGACATTATAGGTAAAACTATATTCTGTTTTAAACTAAAGACGTGCAAACACCCAGGAGCTGCTGTCAGGGCCAAGTATCAACTGAAGAAATGCATGCGTTAAGACTGATCAGCGCTCCACTATGGCATCGACCAGTTAATGTATGTTTGCCCGTGTTGTCTCCTTACATTTCTTGTTTGCTCGAGAAACACAAAGAAAAATTTCTCCAAGTTACAGCTGCCACCGTCTCACGTTGTTCTCTTTGTTGTACAACACCTTTACCTTATACTGAATGTTTGTCACTCACAACCTGCAGAGCATCTAGGGCTGTACACCTGTACACCGCAGCTCAGCCCGACTTTTAACCCTTTCTGGCTTTGATTTCACCTGAAAATTATAATGTCTATTCACTGGTTTTATGTAGCACGTCGTGGCTACATCACTCGCTGTCACCGGTAGTAATTTATCTCCACAAACAGGCTGAGAGAAACTGTCACCAAGCTGCAAATAACGCTCTCTCTCTGAGAGAGACCTAAAAAAAAGAGCTGCAACACATTACTGAAACAGAAATGACAACATCCTCATGTTTTATAATGTAACACACGGTCACCTCAGTACAACACCTCTGACTCTCTGACTCTGAGTCAGAGTTTCAGAGATGCAGAGTTCACCCTTCACAAGTTACAGCAAGCTCTGACTGTTAGCCACCATGAAAGTCATAAAATATGAATTCATTATTAAAGTTAGAGTCTGATTTTCATTGCCTACAGAATTGTTAAGTTAAATGAATGTCTAATTCTCAAAAACCCCATGGTGTTTGAAGGCATCACACGTAATGTCCACAAATCGACTGCTGATTACGCATCAGATGAAAACTGTCTGCACGCTGAGAAACTGTGGGACTGTACATACATACAAAGTGCTGGCAGAGAACTGCAAAGATACTTCTGCAGATACTTGAAGGGGTTAACTAAAGAATTTAGCCTCAGGAATTGAGACGTCCAGTCTGCGATAAAGGAACAATTCAACACTTTGGTCCCCCCCCCCTCAAAGATCTGGTCTTTGACAACGAAAACAGTGTTAGAGGAGGAGAAAACTCTTTTTTTTCTTTGAGCGACAGACACCACCAGCAAATGTGTGTTTGTGTTTGTGTGTGGAAGTGATGGTGGGTGATTGACGTGACTCTGCGTGTGTGTGTGTGTTTTAAATGATTGATGCTTCATTGACAGTGCTCATGGGGGCTCTGGGGTTGATTGGACATAAACAGACACACAACATCACATAACTGTACACATGCTCACAGTGATGTCCACGGGGGTTCTGTGGATGATTAGAGACAAAGAGAACCTTCACTGATTGCTTCTTTCCTGATGATTACCCCCCCACACACACACACACACAATCCCCCCACTGACATCTTCCGCACATACATACAAAATAGGCCAACCTTTGTGCTGCTGGTGTGTGTCTGATCACTTGGTGTCATATAGATGCTCTACAACGTGGTGTTTGTTGTGCTGCTGAGGTTCCTTCTGTTTCCTGGTCACAGGAGACACTGTGTGATTATTAAAGTGAAGCGTTCTCACATGTGCAAACAATGACCTGGAAGGAATAACGATCCAATACAGCAAAAAATAAACAATAACTTTCTCCTCTTTTATATAATGCATGTATGTTTTTATTAAATACATGTATGGTTGTTAAATAAATATAGCTGTTTGCATATCTTTCTGGCCTTTTTCTGTTTGTACTGACACTGAACTGAAGTTAAATATTAGTTCTTTGGCCTACCTTCACTACTTATAGATGAATTCATTTTATTGTCTTAGGAAACAGAACTGCTGGATGCAACACAAACAGTTAAATCAGTTCAGATTTTTGGCTCGGTGCCCTGACATGTCACAGCACATTAGCTGCATGAAAATGACATTTACAGTGACATGACATCACACACACTGCTATATGCACATTTGCACATACACAGCATGCCAGAGACAAATGCCTTGTCCTGGCTAGTAAAGAGTTTCCAGGTTACAAGGACCAATAAACATGTCAGACTCACCAGATGGTCAAATAAAAACTGTTTTACAGGTGCTTTGTTAGTGTCTGTCGACATGTTTACTTCCATGGGAGTTTGTAGGTGTATATTTATTTCACAAACCAAGTTTTCACAAGTTTCCTTTAGGTGTCTGTTGTGCAAGCAGGCGTGAAGAGGTATGTTGTCTGAGCCCTCATTTCTTTTTTATTTTTAAGCTGGTTAAGTGGAAAACATTTTTCACATCCTCACTACTTTAAGTCACGTGAAGGTTTCTGCCCCCAACATGTGCTCCACATTCACATTAATAGCTCTGCTGATGTAATGTCTGGTGAATACAGAAAAAAATGACCTCTGTTGGAAGTAACTGACTGTATAAAGGTAGAAATATGCCAAAAAGTATAGCACAGTAAGATAGTAAGTATTTGTAAGTGGCTTCTGGATTTGAGAAGTTATTAAAGAGCCTCTGCATTCTCACAGACCTGTGACCATCACAGGTATCTCTGCACAGTAAATCATGAAATCTATTTTAACTTTCTCTTGCTGAAGACTTTGATCTTTGACAGCTTCTGTCACTGACGTAGAAATTTTACATGATGCGTACTGACACAGAGACAAAGCAACGTCTGATCCTCTTTCCAGTCAAAACATTAAGCACAATGACATTAGATTAACAATGTGGTAAATATGGCGTGGGGAGTGATGTATACATCATAAAATATATTTATACTTAAACTAATACTGCACTCAACATACTGCAGTATGCAACTGTTGTTTCACAGCTCAGGACATTCACACAGACATGCAGACCTGTACCTGCCACACACATTTATTTCTGAGAGCTAGGATCTGTTTACAGCTGTATTTCCTCTTTAAGTGCTTCCTCCGCCGGCCCCCTGTCATTTAGAAAATCAGAGTAAAAAGCTGTGAGTGCGTGTGTTCATTAACTGAAATGAAACAACTGTGGAATTAGCCTGTCACAGAAGCACAAAGAAAGAGGGGGAAATGGTGATGAAGTGAGAGGAAGGTAGAAGGGAAGAAAGACAATGCAGAAGAAGAGAGAGGGAGGATAATATGGGCACAAAGAAATGACAGTAGATGACAAACGTGGACATCAAAGGAAAAGGAGAAAGGGAGAGAAATAGGTGAAGGTGTGATGATTATCCTGCCTAATTTCCTGACTAATAGAGATATAGACCTGACTCCAAGAAAGAGAAGAAGATGACTGAGGAGGAAGATGTGGGGAATGAGGTGATAAAGGAAAAACAATCAGAATCATAATCAGCTTTATTCTGAAAGGAATTTGCTTCTGGTCGTTTGTAGCTTCTCTAGGACAGTACAGACAGAAAACAAGTACATGAAAAACAATAAATTAAAGACAAACTAGATTTAGCAATTACTGCAGCAATTGTGTGGGAGAGCTTAACTGAGCCGTGCCAGGGTGTGTGCCTCGTGATGGGGTACGTCATGTGGGGCACTTGGGCCAGGTGCCATACCACGCTGAATGGAAACCGGCAGAGCTGTGGTGGGGAGCACACAATACACAGGGGAATCCAGCCGGTGGCTCACATGCACCACATAGACGGGTCAGTCACTGTAAGTTTACTGTGATAATTATCGTATCAATGTATGGGGCAGCATAAGGGTATACAGTCTGCAAGAGGGGCGCAGAGTACACTGGAGTACAAATATGTGTGTGTAATGTTGAATCGGTCCTCCTCCTACTCAATCTTGCACAATCTCTCCCGCCACCTACAAGGTGTCCTGGCTGGAAGGGGAGCACGTTCAGCCAGAGACTGAGACAGAGACTCCACAGAACGCCACAGGAACTCAAATCTTCCTGTGGCCATTACAATTCCACCCCCACCTCCCTAAGTAAAGGGAAGAGGGGAGAAGAACAATCATAACTTGGATAGACATGCCATGAGATTCAAAACCTGTGCCTGCTCTGCCATGCTCGCTACAACCTGGTCTTTATTAAGATGAAATAAGAATAAATAAAAATCATTTCTAATCAAGAAGAAGGAAGTGAAGTGTTTAATAGGTAAATCACAACATATCTTATAACTTTACTAATAACATTGGAAATAAATGTAATAATTAAATAATTATGTCAAAAAATCATTTGAGATGATCCATTCAGATACTGTGTGTAGATATTGGGTAATAAATAATGATAAAGTTGGAATTCAGTGAGAAGTAAAAGTAAGGGAAAAAACGCAGCACTGAGGAAAAATCTCATGAGGGTATATACAAAAATCTTATGGTTGAATTTATTGCCTTTTCCAATACCTCTTGAATATTGTTAAAAAACAACACAACATTGAGCAGCAATTATTATAATTGACAACCTTTCTAACTTTTAAACGGATTAATAAACTCTGGTCCAGTAGAACACAATTTACAATGTCAACTCAATAGCTTTACACACTGTAATCCAAATCTGAGGATATGCCAAATTTTACTCTCCGGACGCCACAGAATCTCCACACGCTCTAACTGCAGGTTTGACAGGCTGTGGTTGCACTGCACCCCTCCCCCTCTGACCGCTCCCTCTTCTACCCCGTCTCCATCACGCTGACTCTCCTGACTTAAACAAATATTGTAATTCAACCGGTACGGCCATACACAAGCACCAGATATTTCATACAGCGCAGCTCTAAAAACACAGATATGTAGTTGTCATTGCTTCAATGGAATGTTGCTACATTGTTGTTGAGCTGTGACTGGCCCACTTTGAGTGTAACGTAAAGGAACCGAGAACTTCTACGCACAGTCTTAAAACATGCTAACGTGAACATTTAGGCCATGAAATCGTCTGAAAATTCCGCAAACACACCGATTCGGGGCAATGTAAACCGTACGACTACAGTGTCGTTATTTATCAGTTCCTATGCTTATCAAGAAACTGTTCTTATGTCTGGAGGTTCTAGCAAACAACAACCGAACTGTGACTGGGAGCTGGTTCAACAGGAGAGGAGCTTAATAGCTGAAGGCTCTGCCTCCCATTCTACATTTAGAAACTCTAAACTCTAAACTCTAAACCAGCACTCTGAGAGCGAAGTGCTCTGCTGGGATAATAAGGTGGAACCCAAGAACTTAAAGGTTTTAGCCACTGACACAGGAGAGCAGAGTATGGTGAGGGTGAGTGAAACAGGGGGGTGTCGTCTGAAGTCGACTATCATCGCCACAGTTTTCAGTTTGTTCAGCTCCAGGTTGTTGTAACTGCACCAGTGTGTCAGTCGATCAACCTCCCGTCGATACGTAGATTCATCACCGTCTCGGATGAGACCGATGACGGTGGTGTCGTCTGCGTACTTCAGGAGCATCACAGAAGAGAAGAGGAGAGAGGACACAGCCTTGTGGGGCACCAGTGCTGATGTGTCGTGTCTGGGATGTAACTGTTCCC
>JAUMTR010000007.1:16788666-16832877 GCA_032270685.1 Microctenopoma stevenorrisi | reverse complement strand
TCCTCCACAGACCTGTTTGCCCTGTAGGCAAACTGCAGGGGGTCCAGCAGAGGGTCTGTGAATTTTTTGAGGTGGGCAAGCAGGAGACGTTCAAATCATTTCATCACCACAGGCGTCAGAGCGATCGGCCTGTAGTCAGCAAAGGAAAAAAAGAAGGGAAGGAAGAAAGAGAGAAGGAACAAGGTGATCAGTCAGTGTTGTCACTGTGACAAAACTACTTTCTCCTCTCACATACACACGCGAAAAAGGAGGAGGAGGAGAAAGACATGAGAGAACAATAGAGAAGAATGGACAAGGAAGCACTGTCGTGCAGTGAGACTGGGGGGAAACCTGGGGGGTGGAGGGTGAAATGGTGAAAACACGAGAATGATGAAAGGGACATGTGGTAATAAACAGCTATCAGTCGCTGAGAAAAGCAGCGCGGGTCACACATGAGATTAAACGTGAGCGAGTGAGCACAAACTGTCCCATTGATTTAGTCCTAATCAAGTTCACTGAAAGAGAAGGCATGAGTGAGAACAGCTTGTGTTGTGTTCCCCTTACACAAAACAAGCCCTTAATTCAACCAAAGTAATACATTTGTAATTAATTTAAGTGATAAATGCTTCATTGTGGTTAATTTAGCTGCACTGACAGAAGTGACAGGCTCCTATTAGGCTGTATCGTTTTAATTAGAGTTCGGTCTAATTTTATTTTGGCATTTGGGGTGAATGAGGATATGTTCATCCAAACAGCCTCAGTGAGCATCAGCAGTGGGAGAAATGGCATTGATTAAAGACAATGGGTGATAAAGTGGTGGAAATTATCTGTTCAAGTGACTTTGATTAAATATGAATCTTTGAGCAGAGACTGGAAAAGCATATAAAGTCCTTTACTGTCATGTGGCCGCCTGCTATACAAATGAGGCTGGTATAGAAAAGTGCTCTAACTTTTCATCCATTACTGATCTTCATTAACAGTTGTTGTGTAATTAGGAGGCTGCAAAACTTTTTATAATGTCAAATGATGGTGGAAATTGTTGTTGCAGTGTAATCAAACCACAAATTGTAATGCTCTGTGAGACAGAAAACAAAGCTGATTAATATCTGAGGAACTGAATTCTAAATTCTAATAATTATATCAGGCGGAATGACTTAATGTGCCAATAAAGATTCAGGAAAAGAAAGCTTCAGTCAGTCAAATCAGTTCAGATCAGCCCAGTTTAGATCAATTCATTTTAGATCAGATCAGATCAGATCAGTTCAGATCAGATCAGCTCAGTTCAGATCAGATTAGTTCAGATCAGCTCAGTTCAGATCAGATCAATTCAGATCAGTTCATTTTTAGATCAGTTTATTTTAGATCCGATTAGATCAGTTAATTTTTAGATCAGTTTAGATCAGTTTATTTTAGATCAGATTAAATCAGTTTATTTTAGATCAGATTAGATCAGTTCATTTTTAGATCAGTTTAGATCCATTTATTTCAGATCAGATTAGATCAGTTCAGATCATGGTAATCGCCATGGTAGCTCTTTACACTATTGAGCTAAGAAGAGGTCTAATCAACCACAAATGGAAGCACCCATGTGCAGGATGTGAACTTATTTAAGTTGTTCCACAGGTAAAGAGAAACCCCAGCACACGCCAGCACCACGGGACCAATACACCCGTAGATAACACGAGTCACTGTTACTGACTGTGGAGGCAGCTAATTCAGTTTGTCTTTTTATAGGGAAATCAAAGGTTGATAATGAGGGCATTGTTAACTTCATCTCAGATGAGACGTGTTATGTCATATCATAAGATGTTACTGAAATCCTCCTCATAAGAAAGATTTGCAGCATTTAGAGTGGAAATGTTAAGAGGTTTATCACCTTTGAGGGGGTGGTTAGATGCTCAGATTCACCAAGTGCAGTAGTGCTAGTGAGAATCTGTGTGGAAGAAATGGTTTGGGCTCAAATAAAATGGTGAACATAATACCTAGGACAATGAATTGTGAATACAGACTAACCACTAGGATTAAAAGCTCATGAGAGAAAACGTTTTTTTTCTGTCAGGTGTGACTGTGAAAAGTGCCAACTCGTTGCACCATGGCGGGATCGCTGGGTTTCAAGTAGCTTGTTAGAGCTTCATTTTAAAAATTATAGTAACACTATTCACAAGAACAGGGAATGAAAGTTAGAGAGTAATTCTCATGTGGTTTTACAAACTACTACCAGAACTAGACACTGGCATTAACATAGAGCAGGGGTGTCCAAACTCGGTCCTCGAGGGCCGCAGCCCTGCTGGTTTTTCAAGCATCCATGCATTTGTGACTTCTGATTGGCTGAACACACCTGATCACCTTGATCCCTGACCACCCCTGACATAGAGCCATAAACGATAAATGTAAGTCATACATTCTGTTTGTTTTTCACAGTTGAAAACCTGTAGCAGAGCAGGACGGCCTGTTGAGGTCATTAAAAGTGACGCCTTGATGTTTTATCAGCATAAATTAACCGTGGATTAGTGGAGCCTTAAATAAAGCTGATTAATAGAGAGCTTTCCAAATCCTCATTTGTCTGAAAGAACACCAAAGCCTCAGCGTGTAGTAAGATTACTACAGAACATACCCTTAAAAATGGTGGTTAAGCAGGTATTACTCACTCACTCGCTCACTCGCTCTCTTTTTCCATCTAAATACTTCTCTGTCTTTTGACATTATGTTTTTCTTCTTATTGTTTATGTGCACCCTGGATAACTGCAAGTTAATTGAATGAAAGTCTTGTTTCTGTCTCTCTGTCCCCTGCGTCTCTTTATCACTTCTCACCCTCTTTTAACTCTGCTCTGAACCCCTTTCTTGTTCCTCGCTATGTTGTAGTGGGGAGGATGGATGTTTGCAGAGATGATTAGAAAAAGAGAAAAGTTTCGGGACAGACGGCAAAGTTCACCTCTCTGTTTCTCTCTCCCAGCAGCAAGGGCTAATGGATTAGTACAAAGTGCTGATTTCTGCAGAAATGCTCGATGTGTGTGTACTGGAAAGTGAACAGACCTTCCCTGGGATCCTTTTCTTTCACAAGTACACCACTTGTTGAAGCCTTGGGCTTTTTATCTGGTGTGTATGAATGTGTGTGTGTGTGTGTGTGTTGGGGTGGGGGTTAAGTGACACAAATCTAGATATAGTATCGTGGAAGAGGAAACGCTTTCTCACTCTGTTCCATTATGGCAGAAACACACATGGCCATTTAATAATACATCCTGCCACCTTCCTCATTCTTTTAGATACGACAACAGCAGCATCAACAGCATGAGAGTAAAATGGCGATGAAAGGGCCAAGTGCCACTCAGACAAAACAGCTGACACTACAGATCTGCAGATGGACCAAAGGGGGCCTTTTAGGATCCTCTTTGATCTTGTTTTAGAAGCTTCTTTCCTCGTCTGCTGTCCTCAGCCCACTTTCTTTTAAACAAATAACTAAATGGATTACAGTGCTCTCAAGCAACTGGTGTTTCACCCACTAAACATTCGTTTGAACGCACAGGAACAGCAGATTTGAACTTGTTCTTCCCGGCTCTGAGTGGACAGCAGCGCTGCTAAAGAGGCCACATCCGACACTGTCGAGACTGTGACACAAAACACAAAAGTCCCGCACAATTCTTTGACTCAGCTTCAATGAAAAGCACATTTTAGAGTCAGTCAATGTCAATTAGTTCCGTTTTATTAGATGTTTCCTCATTTATTGTCATTTCATAACAGCGTTGAAGGTGGTGCAGCTCAGCAGAAGGTAGCAGTGGTCAGCAGAGCAAGTAGTAGCATATTAAACAACAGCAAACCCAGGTTCATTTGATGGCAGATAGTTTTGGTATAGTTTTAGGATGATGGATTCCGGTATCCTTAGAGGCTGGTGTGGAGAATATTAAATAAACTTACAGAACTTCATCTACAGTTTTGTAAGCGATTCACGATTCATATGAGCGAGACTCATATTACATGTTGACACACTTGTACCGACATATTCTGCAATAATCTGTTCCCATCCCACTGCGTCACTGCTTAAGGGTGTTGAATGCGTGAGACATTGTGATATCATTACAGGAACTACTTATTTTGTCTTGTAGCGTTTGATGCACGAGAAGAAGAAGCTGTAATTATTGTATTGTATTGTGTTTTAGTTTTTAGTCTACAAACTTCAAAGCTGCTTCTTTTCTGTACTTCTGATAATGTTGCAGATTCCTTGTTGGTCAAAGACCTGGAAATAGTTCTTGTTGTTCTGTAAATTAGTATCCAGATGTTGGAGGTTTATCCTCCACCACAAAGTTCATATTAGAGAAAATGTAGACAAAATAGAAATAGACAGTTGGTGACAGGAGTGATCGAAATGAGTTAAAAATAATAAAACTTTTTTGATGGCGTCTGCAGTGAATGTTCTCTCAGGGTCCTTGTTCCCAGAGATTCATGAATTCACCTGGTCTGGTGATGTATAGTTAAAGTCAAAACCCTTTATGAGTCAAAACACCACATATAATTCCTGGTACTTAGCGAGGACAGACATAACTTCCCCTGTAATGAATAGATAACATTTTGAATTCACGGCTCCAAAAAGGGACAGACATCTATATTTCATCCCACAGCGATGCAGAGCCGAGACACCCGGTAAGTGGTGGAGAGAAAGAGAGGGGACACGCATTCATATTTCATCACACAGAGATACACATAGTTAATAAAACAGGAAACAGTGGAGGACGGGGACAGCCAGCCAACTGATAACTCCTGGAAACATCAATAAATAGACTTGAGGGACACTTTAAGAGGAGGTGGGGGTGTGAGACACAGTGAGACATGCATCTATATTTCATCAGAAGGAGGTGACTTAAATGGGCGGTAACAGGTGGGTATCAATATAGACGCATCAGGACCACTTACTGCAGAGGGAGGGAAAACAGAGAGTGCTTCAGTGAGGCAGAGGCACATCTAAAAGCTGATAACTGCCTCCATGAATATAGACACATGCACAGTGACATTTACAGACAGCCATTAGATTTTAGGCTGTTACTTCGCTGACAGTTTGAGACATCCACTTACTCCAGCGCCTGGTATTGTTTTGTGTCTCACATGCACATGAGCCACGTGGGCGCCTGTGGGTTATAGGCCGAGTTTTTATTTGTGATAGATGAAAGTAGAACACAGAGTCGAGGGAGGCGAAGTCAAGTCTTCAGCACTTGCTACAGCTTTTATCATTGGGATATATGAGACTGTGAGCAAGAACTGGCTCCTTCCACTGTGAAGCAGCGCTCACACGTTGAATGATGATTTGGATAATAACGTTACACTCACTAAAGTCATTTCTGAGAACTCAGAGCGCGATAGAAGTTACAAGTCGGTTAAATGGGGAAAGAAATACGAGCAATCGGCATCATTTATCATTCAGGTTTTTGAACAAAGCAAGAAATTTGCAGCATCACAGTAAAACTGTTATTCTCTCGTCAGAAGTGAGAGCCCCTGTAATCGTGTTACTAATCCTAACTGCACAGGAAAGAAAGAAAACCTTTTGTGCACACTATTGTTGGAAGGTAATTGAGGTTAAATATACCTGAATTAAAGTCATAGAACAATAACATGGTGCAAATGTGTGCACATTTTGATTTCTGTGTGCCCAAATAATCTGCCCATGCTACAGCTCCAGCTGTAGCATGATACACGATGATGGAAAAACCAGCGCACCTCACAGAAGCAGCAGTTTAGCATGTTTGCTTTAGCAAACAGGTAACAGACAGGTTGGGGAAATATGAGTAAAATGTTCATCAGACTAAGACTGAATCTAAAAATAACACAAAGAAAGAACACACACAGGACACACATGCCACACACAAGCACTCACATGTGTGACATATTCCACAACATACATTTCTTTCTCCCTCTCACCAATGTGAACACGCACACACACACATGCGAGCCCCAGTCTCCTGGAACTCGAGATTGCCTTCTCCACTCCAGTGCATTGTGGGTACAGGACTGACTAATCGTTGTGTCACAAGTATACCACGCTGCATCTCTCCCCACTAATGTATGGTAGTGTGCATGTGTCTGTGAGTGTGTGTGTCTTGTACACAGGTCGTGAAAGGACCAACTTGCAACTCTCCCCGTCGTCCAAATGTAATGTTTCTTATTGGGCTGCACGTGTGTGTGTGTGTGTGTGTGTGTGTCAGTATTCATTTCTGTGTGTGTATAGGTGTGTGTTGTGAGCGTGTGTCACTGAGGGGAAATGAGGGCTCCTTCTTTGGCCTGACAGGGCAATGAGCCGCTGAGACGAGATCAGCCTTATTTATTGGGCTTGCAGGCCAGTGTATGTGTGTGTGTCTGTGTGAGAGAGTGTGTTAGCTTCTGCGGCACTTTAGACTAAAATGATCACAGCGTTGCAGCAGTACACTTTCGTCTCTGTGTGTGCTGACAACATAATTGGTTGGCCTGGCATTTCAATTCACCACTGCTAGATTGCTGTGGGCTACTCCATTCTCTGCTCTGTTAGCCACCACTGCTAATAATCCGAAAGAGGCGAAGGCCGTGGCGGCGTTCTCGCCGTCCAGTCCAGACACGCTGCTAAAGCTGATTTAATGTGAAGGATATGAAATTCATTTTAAATGCAGTTTTCACACAGCAAACTTTCTCAATGTTTCGGTTTCTCCCTTTTATCTTGCTTAGATGAACTTTTTTTTTAGGTGCAGATTTGAACCTTTGCACACAACTTCTCAACTCTTCAGTCACCTTGTTGTTTGTGTATTTAGTTGCTTTCACCTGTTATCTGGAGTTATTTCTGGAGACTGTTCAATTCATTTCTGTGTTTACTAGTTTCATATATCTGGAGTCTGTGAGTGTTTGGATGGCTGATGTTGCCTAACATCCTAACATCATTCTTAGTATAGGCTCTCTTTCACCAGTTTAGGCTGTTCTCTGTCTCCTTCCTTTACTGTAGAACTTATCCATCTGTCTGCAGTTGGTAAACTGACTTTACAGCAACAAATGTTATCAGACAAATCCATAAATGGCATTAATTAAGTCATGAACAACCTGTTACTCTACAAGTTAAGTTCATTGTGCTTTGTTAGATTTCTAATCCTCTTCAGAAATCTTGAGCAAAAGTGCTTCTTGTGTGTGGGAGAGTGCTGTTCCCTCAGTCAGCGCTCTCCCACACATGCCCAACACCACAATCCCCAGAGACACTGGGCTCAGCTATGATGGCATTTTAACAACAGCTCCGACACTTTCCTGACCTCAGCGGGAACCGTGAACAGCCTGTCTGTGCTCTTCTACAGAGAGCCTGAATAAACACGGCTTGTCCCACAGACCGACTTACCTTTGGCTGATAAAAAAAAAACAGGCTAAAATGATACTTTACTTTGTGGTGCCAGAAAATGGGACTGTTATTACAAGGCTGCTGTTATTATTACTAGAACATACATTCTTTTAATCTGGAGTGGTATTCGTGTTGGTGTCTGTACTGCTCAGCCTCTCAACTCTTCACCCTGGCAATAAGCAGAAAGTGGTCTGGATTGCATCTCAGGCTGCTGCTGTTATCTCCAGCTGATATTGCGGCTTGTTGTCCTTTCTTGGAGTACGAGGGCCATTCTCTAAAAGCCTTAAACCTTTGATACTGTGTGAATTATCTTAATGGTTTTCTTTCTGCATCTGTGGATTAGGTCAGGTGCAGCGTTTTGCAGAGCGTCTGTTCGGCTGCCGCTGAATCGGAGAAAAAATGTACAGTTGATCAGTGAAGTCAGTAACAGAACAGTACTCCTGCATTAATAACAGCATTTAAAGAACAGGTGTGAATGGAAAGGAGCTCACACTTTATTCTCAATGAATAAAATGGAAGGGCTTTGAGCAGGAGCCACTGTGTAAGTGATCAAGCCGTCAGCAGAGAACAAGTAATGACTGGAAAGAACAGTGACCGACAGAGAAAGGTGACAAAGGACGAACTGGAATGAAATGAGGAGGCAAGTGCAGAGAGACAAACCTGACAATGAGGAGAAAGGAGAAAGTCAATTAGAAGCTGAACCAGGAGAGCCGGAGCTAGTATTTCCCTGTGCAGCCATGCGCGTCAGTGCGTCTACTGTAAAACACAGTAAAGCGCCGCAAAGTCTTGTAATATTCATCGGGTTTGTATTTGCAAACCTCCTGCCCTTAACTCTGCCTCTCAATTATGTACAACTGGAATTAGACATGAATATAGAACGACCTGCAGCCAAATGCAGATGCTGCGAAAGCACACGCTCACACACACTCACAAAGTAATACTCAGACAACTCAGACCAAAAACACTATTCCTCAGCGGAACAGCACAACAGGTGGAAACAGTGCTCAAATTCGAGGGGTATTCAGTCACCATTAGGTTGGTTTGCAAGCAGAGATTCATTCCAGATCAAGTTAATAGCACGTGTGATACATATAGTACATGTCACATGCTCCTTTGATAATGAAGCAAATATTCAGGTCTATGCTGTGTTTTCTATCCAGTGATTTAAGTAAATAAATTCCTTTCACAATTAAATTAAACCCTTGGCTGATTCTACATGATTCCACCACCTTTCATAAAAATCTGTTTACTCCTTTTGAACATGTTATGAACATGTGGCACTGCAAAAATAGCCTCCTTGGCAGAGTTGATGGTGCTAATTTGGTGGAAGCACACAAAACACACGGGAGGTAATTGTGTTGTTAATTCACGTTTGACAGTAAACACAACCACACACTCACACGGTGAAGTAAAAAATGACTGCATTAATAACTAAAAATGGATCTGGATGAAAAATCTGGACAAGTCACCAACTGGGTGCCATCTTGTCACTAATTCCTCTACACTTTCAGTGTGTATGTGTGTGTGTGTGAAAATGGATTGCTGTTGTCAGTCCCAGAGTAATATCAACTCCCACATGAACTGTTAATGCCAGACCAAAGACGGCATTCACACACACACACACACACACGAGCTCACAGCCATCATCTCACAAACAATATAAAGCCAGCAGATCGTTAATCCACTCCGCAGTCTATTTGGAGGCCACTGTCGATGGAAAGAGAGAGAGGAAGACAGAGGAGGGTAAAAAAAAAGAGGAAGCGGGAAACAAAGAATGAGTGAGGAAGAAAGAGAGTGGGACACCTTTAAAATACTAGCTGAGTACTCCGAAATATACTGGACTGTATTTACAGATACATAATAGGAGCAACAGGGCAGAGTGGCTACGGAGTGAGGAAGAAGAGCAGGACAGGGAAGAAGAAGAGGAGTGTGAGAAATGAAGGGAAGAGACTCATGGACCATTATTAACGTAATAAAACGTAGAAACATTGCGGTTTTCGGCCCCTTGGGGGCAGCAGAAACACAAAACTATCATCCCATTTTAAGTTCAAATGGCAAAACTGTTAGCAAAGAACTGTCTCCAATGAATCTGAGTCAGCATCAGCAGACGATGCCAGCGAGAGCGGTGACAGCGTTTCAGAACACTGCCAGCTGATAATGAGCTATAAGACACTGGGAGGTGCTCATCCACGACTTACGGATTTAGCAAGGTTTTTGGAGGTTCTGATTTGGGCTGAGGATTAGCTTCATTTAGGAGTATTATGGATCACAGACAATTTATGGAATCAACACAATTAGGCAGAAACACACCTGAATAATAGCTTAAACCTTCAGATTGTTTACGCCAAGTCTGAAAGAAGCATATCTTACAACAGCACTCTGAAGGACTACCTACCCGCCCTAACTGATCAGGTTACCTACTTACCTATTGATCCTTGGTGCTTGCCTACAGGACTCCCAATGGATCTGCTCCATCCTACTTTGACACCCTACTGGTAAGTTACACTCCTACACGCTCTCAGATCTGTTAATGAAATGAGGCTAAAAATTCCATCTTCACGGGGTCTCAGATCACAGTCCAGTCTTTTCTCCTTTGTGGTCCCTGGCTGGTGGAATAACTTGCCCTGCCATATTCGACTGGCAGACAGTATCACCACCTTTAAAACTCAGTTTTTCAAAAAGTTCTTCAAGTGAATCTACCACACACACACGAACTCATTACGTTGTGTAGCACTAAACAGTTCCTATGCATGTCTTTGTCTTGACGAGTTAGGCCTTATCAGGGTGCTTTGTTGTAGTATCTCAGCTTTTATGGGAACTGAATGGTAATTGCTGGTGTCTTCTGCTTGTAAGTCGCTTTGGATAAAAGCGTCTGCCAAGTAAAGTAAAGTAAAGTAAAGTAAAGTAAAGTAAAGTAAAGTAAAGTAAAGAACAGCATTGTGATATATCATAACGTTGGAAAACATGTTTGACTTCATAATATACTTTCAGGGTGATAAAATAAAACTAGAGCATTATTTTGATCAGGATTTAACTTTGTTGTCATTTTCTCTTTCTGTATGTGTAAACTCACCATGTTTGTATTAATTATGAATTCCGAATTGTTACTGTAATAACTCTCCAGTGTAGATTATCATCTGATAAGGAGAAATACATGTTTCAATGAGTCTGTGGCACAGGATTAGATTAGCTAACTTTAAATGAAAACAACTATAGTTTCAGGGTGTGAGACAAAAAAATCCCTTTCTTTAAAATTCCCGACCAAAACATGTTTAAAAATGCTTAGGGCGGTGTGTCTTCAGAAAACAAGCCGAGGACTGGAAAGCAGCAAATAACAACAACAATAAGTTGTAAACCACGACACCAGGCCTGGTTGTCTGAGATCCTGCATCAAACCATCAGCAGAAAGGCAAAAACACGACTGATGAGAAGAATCATTTTTCCCAGCCTATATAAAACCTCCCCACTGGTAGCACTAATTAAAGCTCTAAAACACCAATGCTGTTGTCTCTTCTTTAGTTATAATATCACGCCAGATTTTAAGACGCATCAGGGAGAAAACACGGTGCATACAATGCAGTAGGCCTGTTTGGCAGCAGGTACATGTCTAATGTTGAATAAGCTGGTAATCAAACAGCAGCAGATAGTAGCTGCAACTTTAATCTTCTTTCACAGCTTTTACACGTTGGCAGAGACGCTACAGTAACTTTTCCAGTGGGACTGTGCAACAACAAGCCATGTGAAACCAAGTATTTATTAGTCTGTTGCTCGCAGAGCTGTTAGCACATGTGGTGTTTTGTTCTTAAGACAACAGCCGCTGTCTGAAGTCCGCTTAAGCTTCATGGGGCCGATCTGTGTGCCAAGTGGAAAAGTGTGGAAACAGTCGGCAGACAACAGACACTTCCACTCATCACAGTAACACAAATGATTAGTAATTAGTAATGCTAATAACTTTAGTGTTAGTGTGAGGCTTCAGAGTTTGGTGGCTTGGACCACTGAGTTCGGTAGTGGGGGAGAGAGATTGTAGGCCTGGGTTAGGGTGTTCAGGTACATGCATTGTTTGCCCACCTACCTTTCCTGAGCCCTAGAGAATGACTCAAACTCCTTTACATGTCCTATTTTCCTCTGCACTTTCAAGGTTCAACAGCTGCATGAGGACTTTGGTAACTTAACAGTGAGCAGTCAAACAAACTGAACACTCGCTGTTTCTGAAGCTGATGAAGAATCACTAGAGAGAGCGTGAATCAGAGTTTACTACTTTACTTATAGGTTTGTTTAGTCCCAGCATTAGTAGACATAACACATGAAAGCAGAAATGTTTGATGAGTGAAGCAAAGACACTTCTTTATATTAAATCTTCTGTAATGAGAAAAAAAACCCTCAGCTCCAAGTTTATGCTTTTTATTAATATTACTTTATCTACCTTATGGAACACATAGCCTAACAGTTTGACATGACTCATTAACAGGAGACAATCACTCACACACGTTACCTCCGTACATGTGAGGACCCCTGTTGGCTCCCTGCATCAAGTCGTGGCTACACACACAGCGTTCCTCGTTCCAGAAACATCTTCGGTGATTACAGATGTACAAGAGCAACAGATCACACAATATGACAAAGAAGATCATCACACACCCACATGTTGTCAGATTTTCACATGCTGTCATTATCACAGCTCCTAGGACACTGGCATGTTCACTCGTTAAAAGTGATTTCATTCTAATTAAACTTTCATGAAAAGCTGTTTCAGCGAACATCTTTAGTTTGCTAAATTGTGACCCTGTCTTCTTCAAAGTGCATAAAATGTTGCTACTCTTAATTAGCACTTTCCACTCATTGCAACCTTCAGATGCAAGTTGTGGAGAAGTACTTGTAGTAAAATCTGGAGGCCACTGTCCCACTGAAGCCATGATGGTAACAGTCGTCTAACTCTGGAGAATCTGGTGTTGGTGGGTTTCTAACTACCAGTAGGCGTTTCCGTGGACTTTCTCCACTCGGTGGAGGCAGATGGCCGTCCGCCCCGAGCCTGGAGGTTAGACACTTCAGCTGTTTTGTTTTTGCTGTGTCACGTAGGCTAAATAGTGGTCGAGAAGCCTCAGTCCGCCGACACTGAATGCTTGCAGAAAAAAAAAATAGTATAGCTTAAACAAGTCGACGAGGACTTCCCAACTCCCCCGGTGAGGCTTTGAAGTGATAATAGCCACTGTCCAAAGTCTCTCTCCCGCCAACAGTCCCTGCTACAGGTATATGGCCTCTGTGGCAGGCCATTTGTTATCAAAATTGGTCTTGCATCTCGCTTTTCTCTCTGTTCTCCTCGCTTTCCTGGCCCCCTCACTTCCCTTCTCTAGCTGTCTTTGTTGTTAGTCACAGTGGGACTCAGCTTTGTGTCAGATTGTATGTTATTAACAGCACACACCGACACACAGACACGCTACAGGGCTACCTAAAAAAAAATTTGCTGTAAAGTCAACACATGTTAACGCAGTCGTCGGTCCTCGTCTGCATGATCTGTATCCTTGTTTGTCTTTCTAACATCTAGTCCTTAAACGGCCCGTTGGTGTTAAAAAAAAGCTTTCACTGCCTTTCTGTGAATTTACTGTCGACGTTATCATTGCTGTCAGCGGGATGATGGCTGAGGATCAGACCTCTCCCCAAACCCCCGTCTCCTTTGCTCATCCCACTATTTCTACCTGTCCTCTCTGGATCAGTGCTTCTCCTCGTCTCACACACACACACACACACACACACAGTGAGTGTGGGCAGTGGAGGGAATGCCTTTGAACTCCTGTTTCTGTGTGTGTGTGTGTGTGTGTGTGTGTGTGTGTGTGTGTTTGTGCGTGTCTCCTGTGGTCTGAGCCATCAAAGTTTCCATTTATTGGTTGCTCTGTGACAAAGTTCTGACTCTGACACTCTCTCTCTCTCTCACTCACACACACACCCTTCTGGCCATATGAATTACAGTATGACCAAGGTCCAGAGTCACTTTGACTTTCAACACAACCCTCACTGTGCTACAACTCAGGAGAAGGTTTACTGACAGAATGATTTCAAAGACAGAAACTTTTGGATTTATTTTCACTGCAGAGCTCAAAGACGGTTCCTTTGGGACAAACAGAAACTTGTGATGATGCTGTTTCATTTTATTTAGTATTGTCTATAAGATAGAAATGAACGACTGTAAAAACCAGAAAATCTTCCTACACGTGTGTAAAGTGGAGCATTTAAATCACATATATAAAAACATACATCCTGATGTATGAAATATATATATTTATATATAAAATAGGATTCTTAAGAAACATATACTGAAATCTTTTCAGTTGCTTTATGCAATTAGATTTGCGGCCTGGTAGCTCGATAGGTTAAGCGTAAGACTGGGATGCCGAAGGTGGTGGGTTCGAACCCCGTCTGACTCCTAATCCATTCCCCCACCAGGTGTGTCCCTGAGCCAGACAACCAGCGCTAGATCCCTGTAAGTGTCTTTGTCAAGTAAAGTAAAGATTTCAGATTTATGCATTTCAGATGTTTTCTATTTTATTTTTTCAAACGCACACACTCATACAGGATTTTGGTACATCAGATATTCAAAACTTTTATTTCAGAGAACTGAACCTTTAAAGAGGAAGAGCTAAAGTTTATAGCGCTGTTTTTTTTTTAAAGAAATCTGTGCCTTTTAATACAAACCAACATTCATCTCTGAAAATTACAAACCAAGAAAAACAAAGCTTAATTAATTCTCTGTATCCCTTAATCCGACAAAATCCAGCGTTCTTTCAAAGTCTCTGCATCTATGAATCACACATAGCAGCATGTGCAAAAACAATCACAATAGTTCCCATTGCTTTAGGTAACAGCGCCTGAAAAAAAAGAATTAAGAAATAAATAAAATACAATATTTTTTTCCCATTCATGAATTAATTCCCATTCTTGAATTATAAACTACAGAGAGCACTTTTGTTTCCAAAGCCTTCAAGAAACAAAGATGGCATAGGAGAATAGCACTCCAGAGCCCCGTGTGCACTGCTTAATTAGCGGGCCAGCGCGGGCTCGGAGAGATCCGTGATTCTCGTTTCATGTCAGGCTGTGGAATTAGAGACTAAAAGACGCTCACAGATGCCTGGAATTCATGGAAAGCTAATTGTCTATCACACTTTGTTGGCTTGTTAGGCCTTTGATTCTCTCTCACACTCTTGTCTTCTTCTTTGTGGCGCTATGCTTCATGTCTTTCACCCTTCTCTCCCCATCTTCTCCTCCCTTCCCCCCCTCACATCTCTCTCATTTCTCGCCTTCTCTCTCTCTCTTTGGCTGCGATATCAGAGAGCAAATCAGCATCACTGTCATTGTTTTTCAGGCCTGTTTAATAGCTGTTGACTTGACGGCACACGTAATGATTTCTGCCTTATTTAATACCTATAGCTGTAATCATTTTTTTTAAGCAGCCGACTTGCTGTAGATGTAATCAGAGACTTAATGATGTGTGAGGTTGTCTGTCGACTGGCTGGTTCATTTTTAGAACAATCAGGATGGGCTTTAATTAATAGTCTGAAAGAAGAGTCTGACGGAGCTTGAATGCAAATGCTGTTGTTGTCGTCTGTCTTTGTCTCTGTGGCTTTTCTTGGATTCTTTCTCTGTATGTGATGATTTGACTTTTGTCATCTGTGATCTTTTCTCTCTTAGCTGCTTTCTTGTCTTTTTTGTGCTGTTCTCTAGTGAAGCGCAGTAGCTTCCTCAGCGTGTTTTTAATGTCGCTTCCTCTGCCTTCTCTCGTCTCCCTCGTCTCTCCTTCCTGTGTTTGACTTTACTTTCCATTATATACAGATCATTAGCTCTGTCTCTGACAATGACACCACACTTAACATTTTGAATTAAAGGCAATATCTTTGTTATTAAAATGTCTTCTATTTATCTAGCCCACCTGTGTTTGTCTGCAGGGCAGCGACTGATACGTTTGCAAGTCAGACAAAGCAATTTAAATGTTTGTCTGTGTGACAGAATTAATATATATTCATTACTTTTCTTTTACTTTCATCCAGCTGAGCATTGGTAGCTCATTTCCTGCTTTACTTTCTGTGCATATTCACACCTGGGAGCAGAAAGTCATACCCCGGTCCACAAAGCAGTTCTCTGAGAGACGGTGCTCAAGGACACGTCAACAGTGGTTGCTGTGGACAGAAGAAGGCATTCCCAAAAATGTTTTATGGAGGGTTTGAATAATAAACAATGCAATGAATGGCAGAAATAAGCTTTCAGTAAAGTCTGCCCTGGACATGGTAAATCTAATAGCGTAAAATCAAACTTACCTTTGTCTGTAACATGTCAATGCATCGCACAGTGCAGATCTGTCAGTTAAGGTGTCAGTGAAACAGGCTGATAAAGTCTTTTTTTATCAGATTTTATAACACACTGCGACAGGTGACAAGTTAACTCCTCATCACTGCACAGTGGGTTTACAGTAAAAACACTCTAAGTGAAAAATAAATAGATGGAATAATGAAATTACAGGTGCAAATATGGCCTCTGTGTTTGACTGTGTTTATGCGAGCAACTGGAAAAGACAGTAATTTTCTGCTTCATTTAACGGGCATTTACCAATCCAGTTAGCTCGTTTAGCACACACGGAGACACAAACAAATCCGTGGGTGATCATAATTACGTGGTCAACAGTAATTTCATCTGGGTCAGGCGAGAGAAATGCACAACGAACTTGTCAGAACATGGGTGTCATTGTCTGCTTGAGTCAGTCACACCTCCCGAGGAGAAGAGACACTCACACACACACACACACACACACACACACACACACACACACACAAGCATTTGCAGAAATGCCTTATTTAAATATGTTTGTCTTGTTTGACATGAAAACAGAGAAACACACGCACCGAGACTCGGTGTGTGACGGCCTCAAAGCGTAAGGCGTTGCATTGCAGCAACACGTGGACTGACATCACCTGTCCTCGCAGCGACTCACACATGACGAGGTTTTAACACTCAACGGTTTGAGTGTCTCATGGTGACGCAGGCAGCTGACTCGCTGTCGGGCTCAGCTGAGATTTACAGGTTTCAGACATTTGTTTCTGATGTGAGGCAGAATCAGTGGGTTGTCTGCTTTGGGCAAGGCGCCAGCTGTTGGTGAGCCACCACCTTCACCTCCCAGGAGTGGAGTCTGTGCGTTCCAGCAGCACAGCGCTTTTTAGGCCACCCACACACACACACACACACACACACACACACACACACCCACACACACACACACACACTTGTTGATCCCCCAGAGAATTCCAGGAAAGCTCTGGGTCAACTTCTGCTTGCATCGTCAGCAGAGCATGCTGGGAAACTGAAGCTGGCATGGACAAAAGGCAACGAACAGTGACGGCAATTTGTCAAAATCAGTTAAATGTTTGCTCCGGTGATGCAAGCCTCAAGCTGAACATTCCCAGGAGAGCGTGCACCACTTCAGAATCAGCTTTGAAAAAAAAGTCTTATTCTGTCACATCAAAGTTCAAATGTATTATGTAATTGAGTGCGTTCTATTCTATTCTTAGTATTATATTCTAGCTTTATTTTCCTATTGTTTATTCCCTAATGTTTTGTAGGCGCTTTCCTGTTTCACCCGAAATCACCGCTGTAAACACTGTTATAACGTGTTTGCTGCTTGTGATCACATGTTTCCATAGTGGGACAACATGGTTTGTCACATTAGGGTTATTGTTAATGTATTCTATAAGTCATGTTGAAGGTAATAATTAAATAATGTGATAAATAGTAATAATTTATAACCCCATTTGGGTTTGGACGGGACTGAGAGTCTCTCGTTTCTAACGCTACACTGGTATCGGTGCTGTGAAGTTCAGCTCTTTGTTTGCATGAACAGAACTTGTCACTTATCGTCTCTTTTTGCAAGACAACAAAGTCCAAATGGATTCAGGTAAAACAACAAATGACTGAATGGAAAAGTTAATATTTACATATCTATTTACAGTGAATGTGCAGATACAGCCACCTGCTACAGTTGATGTCTAAATGATAATTAAAAACAATCTTGGTCATACTCTCTATTTCATATTCATATAACCTTCCATAGTACTTGGACTCTGTGAAAGTGTTTGACCTCATTTTCTTTGGCTTATACAGTGCTTGTGTCCTGTAGGCAGGACAGTGGGTGGTAAAAGGTTAACTCACCTTTATAATGTCTATGCTAACAGAAGAGCCTTTCATAAATGCAACCAGCATCCTGCACAGAAATGTTAAAAAGGGAACGTACCTGGAGCCTTCACAAAGTTGCTGGGAAAAGCTTTCGTAGGTTTAAAAAGCACCCTGAAGATATGACCTTACGATAAGAAAAACATTAATTCTACTCGGCCGACACACCCACGTACATACAGTATACGGTAGTATACATGTACCGCGCAATTTATGAACACCTACACCAGTATCAGAAAACAGAAATGAACTCGCTCAACACTAGAACGCACTGTACACTACTTCTACACATGTTGAATGAGATACTCCACCATGAAATCCCAAATACACAGATGTTAACAAAAATTGTTTTCAGTTAAACTGAAAAGCAATGAAAGTTATATGACACCTCTTCCTCTCTCTCTCTCTCTCTTCAGGTCAGGACTTGTTTAGGATTGGTTGCCTCATGTTTTTTTTTTCCTCCACCACTGCAGTTTCACTACCCAGACTGTCACAGTCGCTGAGGGTCAGAACAGACTTTAATAAATAAATGGAGCCTTTGATTTGTGGTTTGTCCCTCAGAGTAAGTCCCTGAACTAGTGTTTAACAAGGACTTTGCCCGACCTCTCTCCTTTGTCTGTGGGACAGAGCAAAGCCCATTTGGAAGATATTTAACACATATATGAGGCATCTTTAGGATCATTATTATTGTATCATTATGGAAGAGCAGGGACTCATTTCTGTTCCTGGCAAAACAGATGCCTGGATGAATAATTGTGTAAATGTTAGTGTTGCTTTTATCTGAGGTTCCTAAATATATGAAGAGATAAGACGATGTAAATGCATTTTAATGAGAGAGCAATGACTGGTGCATTAACCTGGAAGATCATAAATAAACACTGCACATATCATTTACACTGACATCCCCCCTGCAGCTGTTTGCGTAACAGAGGTGTGGGTGTGTGGTCAGAGGTTTACGTACACACGTATTCACATTCAGAAAAGCTTCAGTGTAAAAATACAAACATGCAACACAGCAAATTGTGGAGAGTATATTAAACGGAAGCCTGAGGAGCTGACATCTACTGAACCAGATAAATATGGACGATAACCTCAGACAAATATAGGTCTGCTTGTCAAACAGTCAAACATGCCCCGCAGGAGATGCCTCTTATACAAGTAAGTCTTACATGTCACCCAAAATATCTTTATACCATATTCATTCAGCATGTTGTCTGTGCTCTGATCCTCAGAGTTTCTCGCTTTCTAATTATTTTTCATGAACCCACTGTATTATTTAGATATGAGCACTGCTCATTTGTGTCTAATTAAAAAGAAAAGATTTTCCACCATAGACTGAAAATCTGTTGGACATATGGCGTTGAATCCCTGTTTTTCATGGGTATAACTCGGCCAAAGAACCAACCCCAGTGGTCATGTTTGATACCTCTCCCAATACACACCATTACTAGTGGGATTAACAGGATTGTGGTTTAACACACACACATACATACATACACAAAGGGTTAGAGAGGCGATGTGAGACAAGAGGCCCTGGCAGCGGAAGACGAGTCTGATGCCAGTGAAAAGCTTCAAAATGAAAGTGAAAAACGAGGACACAGAGGGGGAACAGGGACAAAGAGCAAAGGAAATTGGGAAGAACAAGGGTGAGATAAATAGGATGGCAAATGCCAAAAGCTGCAGTCAAACCCACAACATCTTGACTACATGGTGTGCTTTAGCCCGCTGCAGCGCGGAGCATACCAGTGTGTCTAACACGCTTTGGTTTCAGTCCATTTGGAAACCAATTCAAAGTGCTCAGATCCAGGAAGCCAAATTTTGAAGGGAGAGGAGGCGCGCGTGTGTGTGTGTGTTCGTGTGTGTGTGTGTTTGTGTGTGTGTTAAAACCTCTTATTGTTTTCCAAACATTTGTGAAATTGTGAAATGTCTCACTTGTGCATTTTGTATATTGAAGTGAAGCCAATTTTATTTTCTCACCAACTTAATAACGATGTGTCAGTTTCTTTCAATGCCTACATTTGAATTCCTCTAACTGAGAATTCAAACTGTTTTTTTTTAGTTGTGTTCATGATAGAAACTTATTGCATGCAAAACACACGTTACATTAAGTCCAATGCCCTAAAACAATGCTAGTGGTCTAAACAACCGCTAGCTGGTGTCTGTGAACACATTTACAGACGGACATAACATTTCAAACACTTTATGAAGAACCTGCTCTGATTTTTTATGTGTTCAAAATGAATCCCACAGCGACAATACTCAGGTCAGTGCAATCAGCCCGACTCTGTTACACATTCCTAAGGACTAAACAGACACACAGACACACTAAGGCTAGCTGCCTCCTCTGATTTTAATATTGACAGACGCAGAAGTGAAAGTGCACGTGTTGCAAAAGTGTCTCACCAGCAAAAGCATAAAAACCCACAACTAATTGGTTCTCTGCGGGCCTCGGCTGACAGGTCCAAACATTAGGGTTTCTACAATGAGGAGAGACACAAAATAAAGGAGAGAGAACATCAGAGGAAAAGGAGACAGTGAGAAGCACGAGGACAAAAAGAAAGGAAGAGGAGTGTTGTGAGACATGAGAAGCAAAATGAGAAGCCTGGAGAACATGAACAGGAAGAGACACAGTGGAGAAGAGCAAAGAACAGGAAATCTATATTCATCTGTTCCAGTAATAGGAAAGAGTTACTGCACGTCTGTGCAACAGCAAAGGAAAAAGCCAGGGCACACATTTATAAGCTATTACAGGTTTTATAAGATTCCTTTTATTCTCTGACCTTTTCAGTTTTTGTCATTTCTGTGTGCAATTTCACAAAAACCAAGATAAAAACCAAACAGAGATCCAACAAGGAAACTGACAGCTTGTGAAAAGCATGGCCGCGTCAGCTCACAGTCCTGTTTCACGTGAGACTCTCTGTGGATCAGGATGCCTCGTACGGCCTTGTATTACTGCGTGTTTGTGGTTGCACTCTTCACTTGTCATTTCACTGCGCCGTGTTAACAAGGAACTTTCCTTGTACATTTAACCGGGCTATGCAGTGATCCTGATTGTAATTCAGCGCGTTAGTGCCAGCGCAGCATATTGCTCAGCCTCGTCTCCAGCTCCTCACTTGTCTTGTGTGTGCAGGGGACTTATAGGAACTAGAGCTTGTTTGATGCATTTATTAGGAGTTTGTGCCACCTGCGAGTAACTGTGTGTGTGTAGCAGAAATATGTGAAGGCCATTGGGAGTGAAACTCCCCCACTTTGCCCCCTCTTAGAAGAACATATATTATCTTGTGTTTGGACAGTAGTGAGTTAGATCATTTCACGCTGAGCTAGGATGCACTGTTTGTGTATGATCTCCAGAATATACTGCAAATAAAAACGCGTGTTAAATCTATTCACTCTCCTGTATTTGACTCTGCATCAAGATCCACGACCTGAGAAGAGCGAGGAGACGGTGGGGAGGGAGAACCTCTCGCTCATTTTACCACCCACTCACACGGTCACACAGGTTTTAATTTAGTTTCTGTTTCATGAAGAAAATGTATTTATCCTTATTTAGTATTTATTTCTTTACCAGCGCAATGTTGTTTTCACTTTGTTGTAAATCAACAAACACTTACTAGCTTATTTCAGAGCTTTCAACCACATCTCATGGTCTTCATCAGCAGATAAAGTTTGAAATACTACGAAGCCTAAAAATGATTTCTGCAATTAAATGTGTGTATTTGAAGCTCACTGTTTTGCCTTCTTATATAGTTAAATTACTAATATTAGAGAGACTGGAATCCCACCACCTTTAAAAATAAAATGAAAATTAGCCTAAATTCATTTACAAAATGAGTTCAGTGCCTCCAGTGTCACCAAACAAAACAGTTCATGCCTGTAAATGTTGAAGTCCTTAAAAATCCCCAACACCAAATTAAGAAGTAATGTTCCGATTATAACACTGGACTTAAATTGAGATTTTAAGAAAACCACAAACAAATATTTAATTCTTTCCCACATTTTTCAGGCCATTCTCACACTTTAGAATTCTTATTACAGCATTTGCACATGTTGAAAATGTTCTGTAACTGTCATAACACAGCGATTTCAGGTTCTTCAGTCACTTTAGCTTTGAGCAAAATAGATTTAATTGTTGCTGTGATTTACTTCTGTTGGCTATTTCATCAACACAGAATGCGTCAGGGTGTTTCTCAGGATTAGTATCAGCTGAGCCTACTTCCCGAACTTTTGACCTTGAGAATCTGTCCTGCTTTATTTAGCTTTTGCAGAGCTGGAAAGGATAACACGCTTAACATCCACCTCCAGAATTTAAATACACTTCTCCACACATGCGTGATATGAATGCGCTTTTAGACAACATTAAGTGCCAGCAGTTAGAAGTCAGTCCTCGCGACTCAAAAGCCCACAGTCGCAGGAAGCTAGGTGGGTGCTCAAGCTGGACGCCTGCAAAATTTTTACAAACCATCCTCGTCTGCCTTTCACATTTCAGTGTTCCAGAATAATCTATATGACATCTATCTGCACTGTTCCCTCATCAGTTTGTATTTCTGCACATTTATTGTGTAAATAGCCTCATTCCATAAATATATTTAAACAACGATACCGGGGCAGCACGAGGAGAACGTTCAAAATGTGCATTTATTGCAATGAAACACTTCATCGTCACAACATCCATTGTTGCTTTGCACAAATATGGCTTCACAGGCACGGATATCATCGCTAGTAAGACCGAACCTAAATCAAACATTTAATGGCTTAGTGGATGCTCTCTGTATGAACTATATATTTTTATTCATATTTATATTATATATTAGATGCCTCTGGTGCGACATGTTGACTTTGGTGATACTGGATCTAGATGAGACTGTTTCTCGAACCTTATCCAAGTGATTAAACTGCGTTGGGAGCCCTGGTCTCTGGTTGAGCACAGGCACATAAACAGACCTGTGCTTCACTTCCTGCCAGTGCCAGTGGCCTTTTCTATGCAGTTTTCATTGTCCCCTAAGGCTGGGTGATGTACTGAGCTTCCTCTAGTACTCCCCTCCCTGCCCTTCCTCCCTCCTTTACTTTGTCTTTCGGTGTCTTGCTGTCTCAGCCTCTCTTGTACTCAGCATGGCAGCACAGGATTTGTCTGCCACATTGCCTGTTTGCTAATATAACACAGCTTTTCCTCCATGCTCTCTTTCTCTTTCTCTCTGACACTAGTTGTCTCCTTCTTGTCTCTGACTTCTATTTTTCGGCTTTACTCTCCCTCCATCCTGACTTTTTCAATGCTGAACCTCCTGCCCTCAACCCCACCCCACCGAGACCCTCAAAATGTCACTTCTCAGTGGAGGAGGAGGCAAAACAAAGTAGACATCTTTGTTCCCTCTCAGTGTGTGTGTTGTGTGAGTGTGAGGCCGCCTGCCTGTGATTCTCTGTGTGTGTGTGTGTGTTGCTGTGTGCTTTTGTCTATGGCCTTGTTTGCCACTTTCTGTGTGTGAGTGTGCGTGGGTGGGTGAAGTGTGCATGCATACACCGTGGTGTGTGTATGTACTGCATGTGCAATGACGCCTGTATGCGAGCGTGACCTCTCAGCTTTCCTGCAAACCTACCTGTGTTTTACTGTCTGCTTCTTCAAATGTCAGGTCAACTAATAATAAAAACACTAGTGTTTCTTATTGTTGTCATTCAAGCATCTTCTTCCACGCTATGTTTCATGTGTGTTTGTGTGTGCATGTACGCAGATGAGTGCATGTGGAGATATTTATATGCATGTGTGAGTATACAAGTACATGGTTCCATACAGTCTTTTAACGTGTTAATGTGAGTTTGTGTGTCAGTGGGTGGTTAGAGGGGTTTTAGGGTACTCACGGTGTAAGTGGGAGTCACGACTCAAACATCTGCTGTCAAATTACCCAGAGAAATCACAAAATCAAGCTTTTGTGAAACAGCTCAACACACGTATTGTGCACGCATGGGTGTGCACGCATGGGTGTATTAAACAGCTTCACCTGTATACTGAGTGCTAGTGCTAGCTCAATGGGTTTAAGCGTCAGACTGGGAAGCTGAAGGTTGCAGGTTTGAATCCCCATCTGACTCCTAGTCCATCCCCTACCAGGTGTGTCCCTGACACCCAGCGCTAGCTCCCTGTAAGTCGCTTTGGATAAAAGCGTCTGCCAAGCAAAGTAAGAAACAATTTGGCTAAGATATTACAAAATACCCAATTAGCATACATTCGTTTAAGTGTACCATCTCATTTAAAGACTAACACTGCAGCTGAAAATCACCCCTCAGACTGAATGGTATGAAAAGGTTCCAGTGCCCGACTCACTGAGAACCACACTTACCATATCACCTATTTTGAAACATTGTTCTCTATCGTTCGAGACTGTCTCTCCACCCTGTTACATGTTCCATGTGTACGGGGATAATGACCTCTCGCGTCAGGGCGCTTGGAGACCTCTTTAAGACACACCGGATCCTCCGGTCACGCCTCCTGCGTAAGGTATATAACCGTCGCAGAGACGTGAGCTCAGTGATATAGTTTGATCGGAGCCCGACACCGAGTGGCGTCGAGCTGGAGAGACAGTCTCTTCACTCAGAGAACCGGGGTTACACCGTAACCCTTGCGTTTTGGTTCCTCACACCTGTGGTTTCTGCCAACATGCTACAGCTTTTCTTACAAAAAAAGATGATGTTATGTCAGGTGATAAATATAAAGCATAACAAAGCATTGCGCAAGTTAAAAAAAAGCAACAGTTGATTGTGTATTACTTTACTTTGCTTGGCATACGCTCTTATCAAAAGCAACTTACAGGAGTTAGCGCTGGGTGTCGGGCTCAGGGCTCGGGCTTGTGCATTTTAGTTAGCTACCACACATTAGCAGCAAAAATAGTGCAAGAACACATTGAGCAACCCTTTTACCACATTTGTCAGCTCTGCACATCATGTGACTTCCATCAACCCCGAACTCCTCCTTGTGACTTACTGTTAATAAATGTACTATATTGATTTAATGATAGCATAATACATTTAGTCACAGCATTGTTGTTGGGGAATTATCACCACTACAACTTGCAGGCTAGCTGCAATAGAACATGATGTTCAGGAGACAGAGTGAGAAGGAAAAGACACATTTGACACAGGCAGAAGCTTCAGGAGAAGACGCGAGCAGATCACAGCCCTCACATCCTCTCAAGCTGTTACATATCAGTGCTGTTCAAGGTTTAACACAGCAGATGACAGTTTATCAAGCCCACTGTTTTCTTTTTTCTCTCTATTTAAACCCTCCCCTGCTGTTTGTCCTTTGTCACTCCCATCTGTATTCAACATAATGTTGAGACAAGCTGTCAGGAAGGTCTGCTCCTTCCATCAAAACCAGCTAAACACCTAGGATGAAGGTTTTCGAAACTGACAAAAAGGAGCAACACCACTTCATTATTCAATAAACACTGTGTGGAAAGCTATGTGTCTTTTCTAGTGGCACAAAGAGCAAATGTAAATGTGTGTTTCGAAAGTCAATTAGCTAATATTCTAATAATAATAACTCCAATAATTTCAGTTAGAAAACATGCCCTCAGGTAATAGTTTTTATTTTCCACTTAGACTGTTGTTAAAGCTGAGACACATTCATCAACAACACTATCTTCATTAGCAAGAAAATACTATAACACATCTTTTATTTAAGCTGCACATTCACTGTGCGTCAGCACAGGAAACGAGTCTGTTGTCAGATGGCTCTGAGTCACAGCAGGTAATAAAACATGTTTGAGTTTGAACCTGTGCCAAAGCAAGTGGTATAAAATCCAGTATTGAGAATTTGTTTGTCAAACCACTCACACACCCACACACGCACACATCTCTCTCTTTCTGTTGTCTGGACTGATTGATGAGAATTGCACATATTTATTATATATACATTTGGCATTAAGTGCAAAATTTGTTATTGAATTATACTACAACTGCTACATGACATCATACTATTTTATTATAACTATTATATATTGTCATTACAATATTAACACAGATAATTGATATGTCCCTCTACCCAGGTACGTTTTTAAGCTCCTCCTGGGGATCCCTAAATGATGGGACATGTAAGTCCTGCAGCACGTCCTGGGTCTACACCATGGGCTTCTACCTAGTTTCTCAGACACCCAAAGCACCATAACTGGCTCTACTCCAAGGTCTTTCTGCATGTTCACAAAAATTCTAATTCGCCTGTTGATCCTGCGCGTAACTTGTCATCACGTTTGAGATCTCACTCTAGTGGTATAACGACCTGATGAATGGTTAGAAACGTCCCAGGTACCCCCATATGTCCACAGTACACATGAAATCTGTGGACATCGATTCAGAGACGGACAGAGAAGACGTATAAGTCTGACACATACGAGAGACAGTAAATGAAGAACAGTTCTCTTTCTGCCTCAGCTTCTCAACATTGGATTTAAATTAAAATAATTGTATTTTTGAAGCAATTCCAACTGATTAAACCTTTGTGTGAGCGTGTAATAATAAAACACTAACAGATCAAGTTGTGATATGTTTGAAATCGAGAATGACAACAGGTTATTAGTTAAGTGCACCTACGTGTGTGGCTACAGAAATAAATGACAATAGAACGATTACTTGAAGCCACATGTGAGCAATCTCTTGCTCTTGCACATACATTTGTTGTGATTACCTAAATTTTTCCTTCTGAGGTGTGTGATTTCACTGTGTGAAAGGTTTAGGTGCTGCTGGCTTTCCTGTTTCCTAATGACAGGCTCCAACAGTGCCACTGTACTCAGATCATGTGTGGTCTCTCATGTGAGGGACTCTCCTCCTTCCTCTCTTCAACCTTCTTGCCTGTCTAGGTGTTGAACATATTTGTAGCCTATGAGCATCCTCCTTTTCACCTACACTGCTGAAGGAAACACCTCCAAATATTTAATCACAATTGCAACCAACACAGGTGCCTTCTGGTTGATTCCTAGATTACTAGTTCTTCCCACTAATGTTTCAACTGTTTCTGCTCTGTTCTAAACACATTTTATACACGAGAAAACCCAAGCTGGAGAACAAGTAGTTCTTAAGAGATGTTTCTAATCTAGTTCTGTTCTTAATCTCCCGAAGTGAAACAATGACTTGTCCTGCGCCATAAAAAGGTCAGCGGCTCCATTTAGAGTTAAGTGTCTTGCACAGAGACATTTCAGCTGAACCTCTGATTAAAGCACAATCCTACAATCAAAACCACATTAAACCACTGAGAAAGTGCAGGAGCAGACTCGACTCATATTCGGAGGTGTTTCTAATGTTTTAGCCACTGTTCTCTTCAATCTCTGATGTGACCCAGGTGCTCAGATATGTGACGTCTGTGTGTGTGTCAGTACACCTCTGTCCACCAGCTGTAATTCACAGGAGACGTGCACCAGCTGTTACCCCCCACCCATGAATACAGATGAGCAGCTTGCTGCGATGTGGCCAGAGCATCGTGACAACGCTCAGGAGAGAACTAACTGATCACATAATGAGTGATCCTTATCAGTCCAGTCCAGAAAGCCCACAAGTTCAAACGCAACGCCAACACAACACACACAGGGGAAAACACTGTGCAGTCAGAGTCATGTCCATCACTGTGAAGGTTCATGCAGGTAATCGGAGGAGAGAGTGCACTGATAACTTCAATATCTATTTTAAATTCACTCCTATTAATCAATGTGTCGGCACATATCGGCTTCTTACTGATGAAGTAACAGCCAATTATCATCTCAGTAACATGTGATGACAGGTGATTCTAATCGATTCACACGCAGGGCAAACATGGGATGTAAAAGCAGACAAGGACAGCTTCACACACAAGATTGAAGGAGATAGTATTCATGTCTGCAAAAGAACAACAGTCAGGAATAAAAATAATCAATAGTCTAATGTATTAACTGTTCGGTTTTAGAAGAAATCTGGAGTCAAACATCTGTCAAAAATGAAGTGAAATGAATTTTTTAAACACATTAATTTTTTACCTTGAGGCCTCTGTAGACATAAGCACTTCACAAGTTGGTTTCTGATTAATAAATTTTGACAACCTCTAGTTACTGGAGTTTCAAACTGAAATTTCAGTGAGGGAGTTTCCTGCTCCCCTGCACACGTGTGATTCTAGGTCACTGACTATTTCAGCTGTGACTGTCAAATGCCAATTACTTCACTATTAAATTTGATTATATATTACCTCATATTCTTGAACTTCTGCAGCCTGAGACCAAAACTGAGCAAATTTAGTTTCACACTGGGACTGAGGGTGATTCAGATGTTCTCACATTTACATCATGGAGGGATCCAAACTGAAAAAACTCCATTTTCCACTTTCGAAGCCAATTTGATTTAAATACACTCGTTTTCCTGTCATGTGGTGAACCAAACTGAGTAAATGTGATCTGTCCACACTGGAGCTTTGCTTCTTCAAACAGACTAGTAACTCGTATGGGGATCTACTCTGAGTAAATGTGGTGAAATTACTTTGAATCAAGAAGCATGACCTCAGGAGCACAGTAAGAGATAGTAGTAAGAAGTGTCTGACTGACAGACTGGTGTGTGCGTACACCACTTTGCTATGTTCTTACATTGCCTTCTTTCTTATTAAATATAGATATGGTTTCATGAACTGCATAACTAACAGCTTTATTATCATTATTAAACCATTATTTTAGATTTTATAACATGCAACATATCATTTAATATTAAACATTGTGTGTGATGATGATAGAGACCAAAAAGTTCTTAACATGTGTTTGGGGTTTGATGTTTTAGTGCTGAACAGCTTCCCTGGAAAAAAATGTTTCAACACACCTGTCCAGTTTTAATAAGTAGATATTATCAAAGATATATAAACAAACAGGAATATTGTGTGATGTTGTTTTGTTGGCCTTTTTGATTGGTCCAGTTGAACTGATTACATTTATTTACATTCATATCATGAATAAACTGTTTCACTTTTTTTTATAGCTGATAAATACAAAGTGAGAGTTGACCAAGTAGAAATAGGCCTTAAAATATTTTTACATGCTATCATTTCATCAGGTCCCTGTGACAAAGGGTAAGAAGAAAGTTCTAGAGCACGTATCTAGAATCTGTCTAGATCATCATCAAGGTAGAGTCAGGAAACAGCACCCATCACACATGGAGAAGTCCTGTGTGATGGGTCCACAATTGTATCCTGTACAAACAAACACTGGAACCACCATTGGAGCAAGATAATTTTACGCTCCTCACCCTAAGTGGACCATTTGCTGACCCCAAACCTTCTTTCCTTAAGACAAACATTCCACAAACATTAGCACAGCTCCCCCAAAACCTAACTCACTGATAACGTAATCAGGACCTCTGTGTCCTGCTCTGACCATCAGTGACCATCTTCCTAACTGTCACCATTTGTCTGTTCTTACTTTTACACCTTCTGCATTCCCTTTGCGAGTACACACCATCTGTTTGATCTGTTAAACTCAACTAATAACTGTTTCGTATGGGATATTTTTTAAGCTTCCACTTTATTGTCAAATAATGAAAGTTAACAGAAAAGTATTCAAGATAATGTTTTAGCCCTATAATATTGATAAAAATATACAAGAACATCCAGATTGACACTTTGACCTCCTTCTCCCTTCTCTCCATCTCCTCATGTAAGAGGAAGGAGACTCCTGACTCTACTGCGAGCCGTGCGACAAGCAGCACGTGATTGTCAATAAGGTGTAGAAAATGGAGGACCCAAATGAAAACCAGAGACAAGAGAGGGTTCAAACAGAGGAACTGTATTATAACTTAACAGAACAGAGAATAATGTGTAAACATTAAATATGCATACACTATACGGCAAACCTATACGACAGAAATAAACACACACAGGTTAAACCGACACAGAGGGACAAAGAGAGCGTGAACGAGAGACCGAGAGAGGGTGAAAGAGGGCAGGGACAAAATAGCAACTGAACCTAAAACCAACATACAGGAGAGGAGAGGAGCGCAGTGACAGGTAGCATGACGAGGATGAACTGACAATGAAAAGGAGAAAGTGCAGGGGCTTAAATAGTGAGAGGACACAATGAGAGAGAGGGGAGTGGTCGAAGTGAGGGAGGAAAAAAGACACAAGGACACATGAGGGCTGGAGGAGAGCATGACACTGACAGTGAGACACCAGCAGTACGACACACAACAACCACACGACCACATCAACTCCTACGACCACCACCACAAGCAGGTGAGTCACACCACCTTCACAAGCCACTCAACAGCACACAACATTTTTGTGTGTGAAAGTAGACCAAACACATGAGAACTCATGAAACCCGCCCTGCTATTCAGAAAGCAGGGCGTTCAGAAAGGGCCTTGCATATTTCAGTGGGACAATACTTCACCGCGCTGTGTGACCACAGCATGACTTCACAGTAGATAACAGACCTTTACAGACATACAGATAACGCTACACCATCATAAACATGACCCAACTTTTTAAAAAAAATGCTGCCATCAATTTCAAAACGCCCTTGTTTCTTCTAAAAATGAGACATTAGTCATGTTAGTCTGTCTTCCCTGGAAGTGAATAAAGACTTTAAACGATGACAGTTTGCAGGGTGTAATCCCCAGATTTGAAGTCAGACTTATTCCACAGATGGTGTTATTTTCCTTTAATCTTGGTGTTCGTCACTGATTGTGTTGCATCAGCTACCACACACTTAACCCATCGGACTCTGTCTCCACTCTTTCTCTAATCTCTAATAGTACACTCGTCACAAAGGAAATGAAGCTAATGATTGAAGTGCTGGTGAAGAAAATTAATGCATAATTAATTCCACTTTTATGCCAGAAATGCATATGATAGAGTATACTTTACAAATTTACACTTTTGTAAAGAAAACACCACTTTCTGAGAAACATTTGAGAGATTTCTGTGTCATTCACCAGCTCCAAACTTAAAGCCCGTGTCTTCGAGGCTTTGCAGTGTTCGGCAGCTAATGCTCATGCTAGCAGCTAGAGTGGGATTTCTGTCAGAAGGTTTAGTCATGGCAACTGGACTGCTTTCCTTAGGTGGGGACGTTTCGTTCTTCATCCACAGAACTTTTTCAATCCCAATCAATCAGATTGACAAAATTCTGTGGACGCAGAACGAAACGTCTCCACCTAAAGAAAGAAGTCCAGTTGCCATGACTAAACCTTCTGACAACTTCACCTGGATAAATGAGAATCTTCACAGAGATTTCATGGGATTTGTACTCCAGAGGTTCTGGACGCCTACAAGTCATTCTCACTGACAGGTGTACCATCACACAACTTGGATATTTTACCATCTATGAAACATGAAACATTGCAGTGTTGGCACACTGTACATTTCGTCCTAATAAGACTCAGAGTCACTGGAATTGGGTTCAGCCCTATAGCTTGTTTATTTCCCTGCAGCAAAGACTCTACATGTGCACTTGGCCACAATACCGAGTTGTCTTAAGTATGGTGAGATTGCACGTCTCTTCGTTGTTACTGACTATAAGGTGTTCACATCCTAGCAGTATTTATAGTGAGGTGAAAGTTTGAGACTTGACACTCGACTTAAACTGTGGGTTACAGTTTTATGGTCCACACTGTAGACTGGCAGGTTGTTGTCTGCTTGTCTGCCCAACATGTGTGAACAGCAAAGTTTCCACCTTGCAGCTTGATGCCTCTCCGAGCCAGTCAAATAGCAGTTCATGTGCACGTCTGAAAATATAATAATATAATAATAGAAAATATCCATGTAAAACTTAGACAGTTGATGTATAGGATTACACTGCCTCGATATAGGCATAAACTTGATAACGTTTTTAAAGTTTCAATGTACACACTCACATATTCCAAAGTGTGTGTTCTCTGCCGCCTCTTTTGTCCCACGCTCTCTTTCGTTATGTTTTATTATCAACCATTATTTCCTCCACTGTTACTCATTCTGCACTCAAAATGAGGTCTGCACTAAATGATGGCTTTTGCGATAACTCAGTGAATATAAACAACAGCCTCAGTAGAATTTTTGGCCATTTGCAATCATCACTTTCCCATTATTTTTTAACACAGTGAGATTATTAAGTACCGAGAAAAGTCACAGTCATAAAGTCCAGGGTGACTCGTGTGAAAGTGGTTCTTTTCAGACCAGCACTGTGTGAAATTTTGCGATTTGTGATTAAAAACATGAATGTGAGACTAATTCGAGCAGAGATGCAACATCTAAACAACATTCACACACTTTGTGAAGCACAAGATTTTTAATTTAAGGCTTTTTTCATGCATCAAATATTCCATCACTCCATGAAGGAACAGTGTAAACAAAGCTGCTGTTTTCACTGTGTGGCATCATGCTGCTTACTTTGAATGGGTTTTAATGCCTGTGGTCAGTGCAAAGCGTGTGTGTGTGTGTGTGTGTGTGTGTGTGTGTGCTTCTTGAACATTTCTGACTGTAAAATATTTTAAGAAGTTATCAAAATAGCCTGAGTACATTTTACAGTAGCAGTTTGATATTAATGCATCTAGAAGTAGCTCTTGTATATTTCATGTCTGAAGAGCAAGAATGGTTTTTATTAACCCAACAACTTTGTTTCTGTCCCGCTCTCTGATGCTCTGTTATTATGCACATTTACCGTACGTGCAGCCTGAGTGTATGAGAGTCTCCTGAGTATTAAAGCTGCCCATAGACATACTAATGCTTTCAGAAAAAATAGCAATATTAGTAACAAAAAGTAGTAATTTTAAAGTCCGTTATTAACTATAGCTTACCAAATGAGCAAATCTCCAGTGCATGATGTATTTCCTGTAAATGAACTTTAATCTTAATGATCTTAATAATCTAGAAACAAACAGACCTTAAAATAAACAGTTTTCCTAAAAGTAGGCCGGTGTACATTTTAAACTGCCAACCACTTAGAATGATGCAAGTTCACCACAACTGCACTAACATACATGTTTAAATGGATGAGCAGGGCTGGGGAATAGAAAGGGAGGAAAGATGACAGCTGAGGAAAGTGGATGCGAGACACAGCAGGGAGCAATGAAAGAAGGGAAGCAGAGGGTGAAAATGGATGGTACAGTTTTACAGGGGGTGTGCTTGTGCATGAGCAAATAATAAATAAATGATGTAACAATAAAATCCAGTTTGATTTTTTTTTTTCCGTGGATCGCACAATTTAAAGTGCCCAGAATTAATCCAACCTGCTAGATTCACAGATTTAACTGAAAGTCAGTTTTCCAATTCCAATTTGATTTTGTCATATTCGCATCTCAACTTAATGTTTATTGTTAACTCTACTTTTGGGAAATAAAACTCAGAGAAAGTAAAACTATTACACCAACACACTGGGGACAGAGTCTGAGTGACTTCATTGAGTGACTGGATTGTGTGACTTCATCCAACCCAGCTACAGATGAACAACTAAAGGAGCTGAACGTGTGCGTGCGTGTACGTGACACGGGATTGTGCACGTGTGTACATGTTTGCCCATGAACGCGTTGTAATTAACAGTTACATGAGTTTCTTCCAAAGAAACCCCAACAGACACAGACTCTCAAGTACTTTGTGTTATTGTGCACCTCAACTCATTTACTTAGTGCCTATGTGCATGCGTGTCCATGTGCGTCTTAACCCAGCTAATTGAAAAGCAGCAATGTGTGTGTGAGTTATCTTAGTATAGTAGTAAGTTCTTACTGAGATCTACATTAAATATATCCAGATGGAACGAAGGAGACTGAAGACGTAAACCTCAGATTCTGAAAATTAGGACCAACATGATTAAAAATGCTTCAGCCCATCAAGAACTGCATTGCTGCAGGTTGTGTGCTGATGTGCAGGGAACATAACTGTCAACCAGCTTGTGTTTTTACATTATGAGTTGAACATGTTCACAATTAACATTAATGCCAAGTTGCCAATGGTTTCATAACATATTTGGCATACAGAGGACAAAGCTAACAATGCCAAACCAAACCACAAACTACGGGACAAACTCGAAATCTGAACCGAGGATTCTTTGGAGAAATGCAATCTAACTAACAACTAGACAATAACTGCCTGTCCTATTAGTTTATTTTATCACATATATTAGTTATCTTGCATTTGACACCAATTTCTTATCAATTAGATGATAATTAACATGTTAATGAGTAGTGTGAGTCTAACCCAGCACCGTGTGTGTGTGTGTGTGTGTGTGTGTGTGTACGTACATTATATAGAAGTGCATATTTATTAACACATTTGCACTCACGGTGCAGGGAAATAAGCAAAGGTGAGAAGTTTTATTGGGGAACAGCTAAACATAAGCTAAACATAATCCATGTTAGTTGTTAATGAATTAACACATCTATGAGCAGTTAAACAAGAAAACATTTTAGTTTCTACAGAGAGCGCTAAAAGCACTTATAAAGTGTTGTTAAATGACAACTGAGCATCACTATTAGGGACCTTTTTCCTGGCGTTAATGCACTACTAACAGAACAGGAACACGTCATTTCTGAGGACCGTGGCTGACATTTAGGCTGCGACTGACTCCTCTCCAACCGACAGTCACTGAACACTGTTGACACATGCAGGCTGACAATGTGTTTAAGAATCGAGACTTTGTGCTAAGTTTCATAATTTGTGGAATAATAACCTTTTTTTTATTGTGGTAAGTTGACTTTCATGAAATCTAGCTGCTGCATCCCGCTGATTACAGAACCAACAAGGTGATGAAAACAGGTGTTTCCAGTTTGTCTCACACACACACATTCACACACGGTTCTAAATGTGCACATGTATGTTTAAATGGTGTATTTACGTGTGTGTGTGTGTTGGTGTGTCCTCTTTGTTACCACAGAAAGCAATCTAAATGGAGATGGTTGCTTTCCCCTTTTTAGAGACACAGAACAAAAGCTCTACTACAAAATGAATGCAATCACAGTTTCCTCCCTCCCCACGTCCTCCCTCACACTTCCTCCCTATTTGTATCATTCCCTCCCTTTTTTGCAGTCTTATATTTAGATGTATGACTCTGTAGAGATTTTATACTCATATGAATAGAACCTACAAAGAAATATGAGCTCCTCTAAGTTTTTCTTCAAGTACAAGGAGGACATTTCATTAGGAAACTTGCACTGAGCACAGGTGTGTGTGTGTGTGTGTGCTCAGGTCGGGTATATAAAGCTACATTATAAGAATGAGGCAGAGTGATAGCAGAGTTCAGTTTCTCTCTTTCTGCCTGCAGAATGAACAGAGCCGCCGTGTGTTTGCATTCTGACGATGCACAACTCAGGCAAACTGACTGAAAGAGACCTGACTGCGGTAATCTCCACCACCACGTCACTGTCTCTGTGTCTCTGTGCATGATGCACAAACTGCTGTTTCCCAATGCGGTTCATAATCTAACTGCAAATGAGAACACCCTGTAAATGCATGGACACAGAGTCCATCGCTGCCTTGCACACATTGGCAGAAATAGTTGGGGTATAGTTTTCATAATTTCACTGTCTGCCGTTTGTAGAGCTTTGCAAACACCTCTCTCCCATTTTCTTTCCTGCTCAACACATGAGATTTCAGAGTTAGCACCAGATCATAGCACCTGAAAAAGAATATCTGATTACACCTTGGTGAGGAGAGGTTTACTGAGGGCAGCAGTCTGAAAGAACATCTGTATTGTAAAAGAAACACATACAGACATACAGTGTGTGTGTGTGTGTGTGTGTCCAGGGCGAGCAAACTGAAACAACAGCAGCACAGGGTATTAGATTATTTAGACTATTTCTCCCTTGGGGGTCAGGTTTTGTTTTACCCAACACCAACAATGCAACAAAGCAGGGGCTTAGTGCCTAATCCTCTAATCTGTGCTGGAACTGTACAAACACACACACACACACACACACACACACACACATACATATCTATATAAAGATATTAGCAAACATACAATGTGCTGATGTTTTTATTCATCCAACCAGAGAAAAAATGCATTAATACATACAGTAAATAGCAATTTCACACTGCCTAGTGATTATAATAAATGGCATGCTAATGATGCCCGACTAAATATTAAACACAATTCCCAAAGGTTATTGTGTCTTCTAGACCCTTCATGTGGGCCAAATGTCCAGCTTCTAATAGTTGCTAAAATTACAGAGCAGTCCTTTTTTACTGGTGAAGTGATGTCACATGACCATACAAACACTTCTGAATACTGTGTTCTACTCAGTCCCTGAATGCCTCCCACACACACACGCAGGTTTCTGACCAGTGAGGGACACACATCGAATGAACAAAGCCCTCTGATCTTGGCATATCGACTTTTTATAAAACAATGTCAGCGTATTATAAGTTGTTTTGTTTTAAAAGTTCTTATCTATTTCCTAATTTCCCCAAAGAGATTAGATTGTACTTCACTAATCAGATCAATTATAATTCCAGTCTCATCCTATAATGCTTAAGTCCCTAAATTCTCAGCAGCATTTGCATAAATGTTGTCCCTGTCTATGAGATATGAGCTATGTCTATGTCTTGTCTGCTTCATTATTTGTGCCACATAACAAAGTGACATGCGCACCAGCAAATCCTCAGACTCAAAGGGCATTTCCAAGTCATTCATAGTTTTCTATTTAAGAGCCGAGTCTCATTTCCCTTCGTACAGACGTTACATTCTTTCTTCGCTGATGCAGGCACTGCTATGTATTTGTGTTTCTCATTGGCATGCACAGGGCGGGTGGAGCTAACGAGGTTTATTAAAGGGATCTGGAGCCTGATGCTGTCTCCCCTCATTAACCTCAATAGCACCTCCGACAGGTTATCTGGCACACACAAGCACACACTTACACAAAAGTACAAAAGATGAATGAGGGATGTGTCATACAACCTCCTAGACAATTTCTATCGAATGCCAAAGAGTCGCAGCACAAAACATGCTGAAATGGCATTGGTGATTTTACTGCCGTAAACAGACACGGGGCAGGACAGCGTTCATATACACAGCCGCTGGGACAGTGCTCCTGATGTCCTCCCTCCATGCTGGAACATACGTGGTGATTACAACGGCATTTACAAACACCGATGCCACGCCAGGATGCTCTCCTCGCGACAGGGAACGCTTCAAGTGGGGCGTTTGGGTTCCATTCAGTGCCATGCCATGCTAAATGGACATAGGCAGGGCTGTGGTGGGGTGCACACACTACACGGGGGAAACCAGCCAGTGTGTCACAGGCAGAACAAACACTGACAAAGGCACGAGTGCAGATAAACAAAAGATCACTCCCAAAGGGAGGAAAACACCGGAGCAGACCCGGGAAGGAAATAAAACAGGGAATTAACCAGGCGGAAACGCAAACTACTAATACCAGGAAAACTAAGCTGCACATTTAACGGGTGCTGGACAGAAACTTAAATGAACCTAATTACTCGTAACTAAAGAACTAATAACTCACATGAAACAGAAAAGGAAAATGGGAAGAAACATACACAGGAACGAACCAGTACGGGAGACAGCTCATCTTCCTTTGCCGGATTATTTGTTATTATCGTCCGATGTCTGTAAGCGCAGGTGAACAGGGGTGTGACCGGGAGAGATGGTAAAACAGGTGACAGGACGCAGGACGACAACAAAACATAACAAAAAACCCAAAGAGGCCGGTCGACCAGGGCGAACCGTGACAGCAGGAGGGTATACGATACACTACTAAAGTTAGGAGCACAGATATTAGTTTTGATTCAGCTGAGTGCATTTATGTTGAATCTGTCCATGAGAAACCACAGCTATATTACTACACAGTGTCAGTGAGGACGTAATGTCTGCATGTAAAAACATAATTGAATTAGCTTTGATTTAAGATTTCCGTGCAGACATGTCATGACATTCAAAACCGATCAACTGTCCCTGCTCTGCCATGCTCTCCTACAACCCAGTCTTAGGTTTCTAATCAAGCAGAAAGAACTGACATTGTCTCAGTGTTTAATAGGTAAATCACAAAACATACATATGTATTAAAACTTTTAAATTAACATCAGAAATAACTGTATTAATTGAATAATTATACAGTACAGTAGGATTTACATACATTTACACGGTTTTGTTGGCAGTGTAACCAAATCTCTCAAGATGACAGCCTCTGTAATGGTGGCTGCTGCTTCGCCATAAAACATTTTAAAACCGGAGCCGCATGCTGTTTAATCTGGCAGCAGGCTGTAAATGGTCTGGGGCAAGGACTTTGGACATGCCTGCCTTAAATGATCACTTCAATGTAAAACAATTAAACTCTGAAGCATTATAGCAAGGTTAAGTTACCATTGTACACACAAACTTCCGGTAATTGTACAAAATAAAAGCTTTGCAATTTTAATCTACCATAATGCTCTTATTGTGAAGGTCATGCTGCAGGAAAACAGCATGCCACTGTGCATTATATTGTAGAAATTGATCTATTTCTATCCACGTAGATTGTGTGCTATTGAAAAACAGAAACAGTTATGTCGCCTGACGATTCCGACGGCCAGTCTGAAAACTTCTATAACACTCTTCTATATGGCTCACTCAAATCAGGTGAAGTGGATCACAGCATTCAGCGGAACTTATTTATGATACTTACACATGAAGATTATTAAGTCCAAATACAGTTTCACCAAGATGAGATTATTGAGAAGCCTTCTTATGGCTGTTACAGTATGTACAGAATAAGAAATTCATTGTTTTTAAAGACAGATGTAGACAACAGATTTCATTTAGTTTTTAGGTTGAAGCTGTAGCAGCACATATTCTTTAAAAAATCCCAAAAACCATTTGAATCTTTGGTCTACGATAACAGGCTGTGAGGTCACATTCTAGTCTTCTAGTGCTGCTCAACCCTGAGAACCCTGAATCCATGAGACTCAATTATTGTCAGACCCTCAACAGAGAAAGGTGTCTTGGGGAAAACAAACCGAAAAACACACAATCCTGAAACGGGACTGAAACACCCCAGTACCACTTTGTTCAGGTAACATGGAGACGGACAGCAACTCCAAGAACAAGTTAAGATACTCTTACACAAACTGAAGTCACACTTATCAAAGTAGTAGTAGTACATATTTTGTGTATTGATCTTTGATGGCCCTATTGTGAAAAGCAAGGGGAAACACTTATGGTTGAACGCGCAGTTTTTATTGCAATTCAATCACTAAAGTCTGTGTTTTATATTAAATAATAACAAACACCACACATATCATAACAGGACAGCTTTGATAACATGGATAAGAAGTTGTCATAGCCTCTCTCAATGATATGTCTATATAAGCCTTAAATCAGTCCGATTCCTATGAGGGAGATGTATTATATTGCTAATCGCTACTAAGCATGTTAGTCACAATATGTATCTGCAACACTACATAACTGTTGCTTTGGCGCATCGTGGCCGTGGCGCGTTGTATTTAAGCTGTACAGCTGGTACAGAGCAAACAAAACGATCTATTTCTCTGCAGCTAGATGGCGCTCTGTTGAAACGCGCAAGCTACTGCAAAACTACAGCAGAGGATGCGATGTGGCGCTACAGGCTGAAATCAGCTGACAATCAGCTGAAGTCGATGGCTTCATTGAGCGCTACTTGCTACTACGCATTTTCACGCATGAAGACTTTTAAGTCCAAACACAGTTCCATTGTGATAAAGATCATTTAGAAGCCTGCTTGGCTCTCTGTAATGGCGCTCACAGGTGAATTCACAAGATGACAGTCACACACCCCACAGCCAATCAAATTACAGAAGCACTGACATGGGCGTGGAAATAAACTGTCGCTATGTAGAGCATCAGCTCCATCTAGTGACTGACAGCATGTATTACACCCCAATTTCTGACTCATTGAGATGCTATTAAAAAATAATGATGAAAAACATTAAAAATATATTTTTTATTTTTTGTCCTAGGGAAATATCCCTCCATTCCTATGTAATAATTTTAAGTGTGAACAACATTTTTTGGACTTAGCATTTGGGACTAGCCACGAATGGGAATAGCCGGTGAAAATTTTGCGAAATAAAGCACAGTAATAATAAAAGAGAAAGAGTGGAACTCATAACTTAGAGAGCTTTTCAGCTCTCCCACAACAAGTTGCCGAGTGGTAGTGAAAGGAGGCCGTAAAGTCATATACTATTAAAGTTATAATTAGAGAATTTTGGTTTGAAGCTTGGTCTTGAAGAATATCTCTTCACCAGACAGAAAATAGACAAACAGCGGACCCAGACACGGACAAAGGTACCGTGTAGAAATTTAAGATGACACAGCTGATTAGAGGGTCTCTGCAACTTGCCGTTTGTGTCTTTACTGCTTAGCTTAACACACAACACAGACAAGGACAAGTTGCATGTCCTGTAGATACACACGCAACCTCTCTCTTTCATGTTACGGTCACAGACACAATGAGGTCATGTCTTGTTAGCTTCATTAGCCAACGTAACTATGCCTCTTTCTTTTTTCTTGCTGCTCATACTTACACACAGTCACGCACGTTACTACTGTCAAATCAAGTCAAATGACTGTGTCGCAGCTTGTTACCTGCTAAGCCTGTCAACACACAGACACACACACTCACTGTGTCTGCATCTCCATGTCTCGTCGTGTTAGCTTTGTTAGCCGAGCTAATTGACAGTTCATTACCAGGTTGTTCTCTTCACATTGAGAACCACTGACAACTTATGAGGCTACATGCTGAATTTTCAAACAGCGCCTTTTAATTCTGGTAGACTTAAAAAAAAACTGTGCTGCCATAGACTTCGGTCCACATTTATCCACATGAGGAAAGTTTCTTAACAGTATATATTTTGGGAAATACAGGTGCAGGTTAGTTCAGCATTAGCAGAAAAAAAAAAACTTTTGTTAAACACTTACACATCACACACAAACGCAAATTATTTTAAACTAGACTAATTAGATTTAGTTAAAGTAAAATAAATAATTACACATCATGTTAATTTATTTTGATAACCTAGATCTAAATGGATAATGTTGTTCCTAAAATATTTCAAGTGATAGTCTGCTTTCAAATTAAGCTCAAGAGAAATTGGCAAATATATTGCTGTAAAAATGCGAGGATGTAAATTTTTCTTTATATTACTGTTGGTTGAAGTAACATAACTTTATTATCTTAACAAACTGGGTGGGCAAGAAAACAATAGTCCACAGGTCACAAGGACAAAAATTGAGAAAGATCTCTTCTATTCAGTGCTCTCTTTAACCATTGCCCACTCGTGTCCCCTGACCATCTAGTCCACCGCTGTGTGCATACAGCCGCTCTCTTTTTCCCATCTTGTAGATTGTCAAAGTAACTTTGCGTTCCTGGACGATCCTGTCTAGGTGCGCCTGTGTCTAACCTGCCATCCTGCCTCTGCCTTTCAGATTTGGTGACTTGCTCAAACTGACTTCTTGTTGTTAAATGTAAGCTGTCTTCTGATGTCTCTGTAATTTATGTTGCTGGACAGGTGCTTTTTTTATTATTTGTGTGGGTGAGTGTGTTAAGGCCCCTGTATGTAATACATTAGATGTCAGTAAGTCAGTGCTGGATAAACAGATTTAATAAATTGTTGTGTTAGGCTAAAAAGTAAATCATAATGAAAATAGATTTAATTACAATGCCAGAAAAAATTCTTTAAAATGTAACAGAATTGAGAACACTTTTGACTGCAGGTTTAGCACAGTCCTGCAGGCCTTTAAGCAGGCAGAGGTAAAGTATATATATATATATCCTGAACTTCTGATATTACTGTCTTACATTTTGTGTTGTGGACCGTTGCACCCACATCCAGTTTCCAGCTGGAATCTGCCCTGTAATTGCCAGCTGGGACAAGGGGATGTTAATCAGATTTCAGTTTTGGATTAAAACAAGAGACTCCAAAGCCAAAACATTTTCATCTTATTGAAATACCACCTTATACCCCATCAGCAGCAGGGCATTGCTACGCAAATTTCATGAAACATCACCTACCAGATGGTTGAAAAGGAGTGTAAGTAGTTTGTGATAAGGCAGATTTCCAATCATCTCCAAACTGCACAGGTGTTAGATTCACGAATCGTAGTGAAAGCCCTACCGGCAGCATGGCACTGATGGGAGAACAACTCATATTTATTAGCTGACTTCACATTCCAGAAATACAGGATCTATTTCTGTGACTTCACACTAGCTATTAACTTTGTTTTGTCTTTCTTTATTTTTGTTATTTTTGCAGTCCTGTGTCAAACAGTCATTTGTCTTAAAGGTTTTAAAAATAGAATAAATTCAATCTGTCTGGAAGCAGCTTTTAAATCACGTCTCTGTCTGTAACTATCAAAGTTCCAAAATGTGTGCAATGCAAACTAATGTTGTCTTCTGTTGGACATTTTATCATGCACACCACAGCACACTTAGATCAAGTACTAATGAATTCATCTTATTAAGAGGGCCTTGTGGGGAAATTGTATCCTCTCTCTCTAAGAGTTTTCTTCTCTTTTCTCTTTCTCTTGTTTTTTTTTTTGCCTTTCTCTTTCTTTAAATCTTGTTTACTTATACTTCTCAAAAGGAGACACATTATTGCCTTTTCACTTTTGGTAGACATTTCCATTTCCATTTAATTATTCTGGTCTATAGAGCCATTCAGCAAAGACTAACTCTGATTTGTGTTTATTACTTGTTTACATTCTTGTTGGGTACTGAGGAAACTGGATATGTACGTTTTACAACACTGTGTGTAGAAACGGTGAAATAATCTACACAGTCACTATAGGAACTTAAATTATTAAGTATAAAAGATGTTTGATACTCTCTCCAGATAAAATACTTTGATGAACAATGAACAAAATACTGTAACATTTAACATGAACAATGAACAAATGTCTTTCTAAAATATGATCAATCAAAATGTCTTACATTCCTTTATATACACTCAAAAGCACAGCATTAGTGAAAATATGTAACACAAACCCACATAGCTCAATTGAATAAAGCTGATACGTCTTTGCAAAGCAGTTTTGTTGTCAGACAAAATAGCTGAGCTGATGTGGTTGCTGTTGTAATTATGCTTGGGCTCACAGGGAGCCGCTGGTTAAGCTCTTACAAGCCGAGTGTGAAAGCTGAGGGGAAACACAGACATCAGAACAACAAGAAACTGTCACACCGTAATGTTGTCATACAGCGTTGTAGAGAGGGAAAGAGAGAGAGCATGTTGGGGGAAATCATCGTTGTCACAATGCAACTATTAAACCGAGAGAAAGACAGAGGAAGAAATCTGCAGAAGAGGAAAAACAAAGCAGCACAGAATTGTCAGTGGACTGACAGACAGCTAATGCTTTGTTTATTTATGCAATGTCACCGCTTTTTGAGACCATTATGCAGCAGCATAATGCTGCATAATCAATAAAGTATTCATTATTATTGTTAATTGTGAGTTAAAAATGCACATGTCCATTCACTATATTGACTAAGACCAGACATATTGTACAGATTCCATTCTGCCTCTATTTTTGTGATAGAATTATATTTTGGAGAGTCTTAATGGCAAGTGATAGGGTTAGTGTAGTCTTCCATCCGGCCTTATCAACTAGCTTCCTCCAGCTAATATGAACATGATTAGCTTGCCTGATTAGCTTCTACCTATGCTCTCAGAAAGCATGTCTGAGGATGAAGTTCCCCATGGTGCAGGAGGGACTGCAGGGTGCAGACAAGCATTAGAGGAATGTACTGTAAATAAATTGGGCTAAAATGAGGAGGACACATTACAAAAGAGAGGGCACTCCTCTGGGCTTGTAATGTCCTCATTATCGCATTTCTCTTGTCTTGATCACAGCTTTTAATTAACTGTGATTGTTGTACATTCACCCAAATGTACAATTACAACGTGCTGCTCCTCTAGATTTACCTGACTGAATAGCAACAGACATCTGCTGCAACTTCGCACCTTGCACAGTGGGATGCTTGGCCTTGTCATGACTCAATGGATGCATATATTTTGAATGACAGAGGCTTTGATGCAGCTCCGGTGCTGAGGTTAACAGTATTGCAGTATATTGTCGAATATTTTGTTTTATGTCATGGTGTCTTAGCAGTGGTTTCTCTCCACTACGCCTAGTCCACAATTTAATGCACTCTAGCATAACACACAGCTATAAGTAAAGTGAAATAAATAACATGTGATATGCAGGAGTTGCCTAAGGATGAGGGTTATGGCCTGCCATAATTCCCTCTGGATCTTCCTGTCAGGATGTGGTCTCTGCTTGAGGTGCTTGGAGGAAACCCCACCTGCTTGGGCTCTTGGAGGCAGTTGACTTCTTGTGCCTATCGCTTGGCACTGTGGCTCGCTGCTGGAGTTCAGAATTGTTGTTGGCAGCTGGTAGATGCTGGGGGCTGGTGGTGGTCTACAGGGCCTAGTGGCTGGGGTAGGGGTGTATGTATTTTTGCTTTTGGGTGGTGGGGTGACTGGTATCACTTGCTAGAGAGCCATCTGCTACAATTACAATGCTGCTGCTACAATGCTACTGGCTCCCAGTAGCTGTTCGCATTGAGTTTAAATCCTTGATGCTTGCCTACAGGGATCTCAATGGATCTGCTCCATCTTACTTTAACACACTACTGCACGCTCTCAGATCTACGAATGAAATGAGCCTAAAAATCCCATCTTGAAGAGGTCTCAGATCACAATCGAGTCTTTTCTCCTTTGTGGTCCCTGGCTGGTGGAATAACTTGCCCTGCCCCATTCGACTGGCTGACAGTATCACCAC
>JAUMTR010000007.1:16760531-16785960 GCA_032270685.1 Microctenopoma stevenorrisi | reverse complement strand
ATACAGCGGTCAAAAAGACCGCTCTGGTAGTTCTAGGTAGAAATAGTCATAACTCTTTTATGTTTTGTAATTTTGATTAAAAAAAATGGTGTTAGAATAAAATATACACATATTTAGGAAAAGTCATGATCCTATAGGTATGTAGGTTTCATTTCAACAAAGTTATTACATTATAAAAAATCAAAAACGGTCAAAATGACCGCCTTGGTAGTTCTAGTGTTAATAAAGGACAAGGTTCATGTTTGGCAACATGAAAACAGCCTTTTACTGGTTATACTGGTGATGAAGAGGGGTTTCAAGGGGAAAGGGGATCGGATTTACCATAACTGTGTAAACACAAGTCACACTAGTGCAATAAAAATAACCTGAAGCAGAAAAGGGCTTTTAGAAAAAAGATATAGTCTCTAATCACTATTTGTTAATGAGAACAATGTATTATACTAGTTGTACTGGTCTTGTAGAGGGGTTGAAGTGGTATAAATGGACTGGATGGTTTATACTGCAGCACAGAGCAGGAAAAATCCACTGACTCATTAAGAAATGACTGAATATTTCCCTTTATTAATATATGTCTTTGTCATCATTCTTGTAATGAAAAACAGGTGGACGTAGGAACCTTTACAAACGCAAATATACATCAGTGCTACGGATTTGAACAGAGTTCTGCTTCTTGACATCTTATAGTTAAACAGCACAGATAAGACCGAGGACAGATTTAAACGTCTTCGTCTAACTTTTGTTACAATTATTGAGTTAAAAACTCCCCTAACCCTCAAATGTCACGCAGACATACCTTCACTATTAACTCGGGATACGTGCAGTGGTTAGCTTTTCCACTTTAAGTCGATCTGAGACCAAAAGAAGCAGCTGTAGTTCTAGGTAAACGGTGCGATGCGTCTTTAACAGGCTGTGTGCGCTCCCGCACACGGCAATCACTTTTTGGCAGTCAATTGAATTATGGCACGAAACCTGTCCTGTTGCAATTTTTTCCTCGTTGATCTAAAGAGCGGTACTTTGAGAAGGCCTTTCTAGCCTTTATTTTTGCTAGGGTGATAAAACCTAGGAAGCATCTAGTCAAACTTGTCTCTTAAGAATTACATTTGCATAGGACAAAACTGCATTCTCTGTATGGTATGGTTAGGTATCATACAGGACATATTTGCAGAGCATAATTATCACATCGTACTGAAACACATTTTTGTGGGCGTCTACTTTACAGAACTGACATGCAAACATAATTTTTAGGAGAGAGGGCTGATCTATTTGATAATGATCATTAAAAAAAACAGAAAAAGAAAGGGTTGTAATGAAAGATTCCAACCATCTATGGACACACAGGATTTTCTTACCCTTGTATGCAACACAAAAAAGACTTGTTCGCATACGTTAGCATGTATTTTATTCAGACATTTACAACAGCATACATTCATAGAGAGTCACTCTGCTATGGGAGTTCTACTGCATGTCAGGTATGAGATCTCAGTATGCCGTGTCCAACTATAGACTTATAGACTATAGACTCATTAATGATACACTGCAACTCAAATGATAAAATGACAGCTAAAAGAAATATCCAGAAAAAAGTTGACAGAAGGAGACCATAGGAGACAAAAGCCAGGAGAACCAGGTGCCTGAGAGAATCCTGCATGATGGCTAGGCAGCTAGAGTTTTACACATCAGAGAAACAGAGAGTGATGAGCAATTGAGAGGCTCTCTAGACAAATGAAACCTCATCATTCTAACATGGTTCCAAGATTAAGCAAAGACACAGACTGTGAGAAAGAAAGGAGAAAATTAACCTGAATAATGAGGTTAACAAGACAAGATAGCGTCCAAAAGAGACATATAGACGAATAGAGATTGCTTTATATTGGTGGGGGATAGTGGGGTCTGGAGAAATCCAATTAGGAGACTGAGCAGATTCTTGAATATTGCAGATCTGGTCAGCTCTGGTCAAATAAACCAGCTCTCAGCTCACACCACTGATGGCAACATCTCACAATAAACCATTCATCCTGAAACCATTTCAATCTATTCTCCAAATGGCCACAAGTGCAAACAGCAGCAGTTTACATAACCCTAGGCATGGTTAATACATGGGTAACCTCTTATCAAATCTTTTTTTCCTCTTCCCCCACTCTCTCAAAAACAATCTCCCTTCATCTATTTAACCTCACCATTTCTCTTTTCACGTTATCTCTCTCTTGGTGACAGTAAAAGAGGGTTGGAAGGAGTAAACAGCCAGGGTCATTGAAATATCCATTAAGAGCAAATGAGAGCCAAACCAATAAACTGCTCAGGGCTGATGTATTCAGCTAGCACCTTGCACTTTCCCATAGTAAACTGACTTTTGACCAATGCTGTTCATTTCTTAGTTTCATTTTAAAAGTGAATGTCTCTAATTTATTTTTACTTAAAGAACAAGGTGTGTGTTGGTGAGTTACAGTAAAAATATAGGATTGTACTGTTTGAATTTTCTTACTGTAATGTACTAAATGTGTAAAAAGACTGAGCAATGTCCAGACTTCATTTTTCAGACATCTTCCAGAGTTATTGTACAAACATGGTTTATGATACCAGCAGGGATTGCTGAGTGAAAATAAAATTAAAGACGTTGCAAGCCAGTCTCCTTAAAAATTCAGTTTCAACTAAACTGTTGTCACAAATATGTTTGTGTAAAAAGTAATCGGCAGCCATGTTTTTTGTGAACATAGTGTCCATATGTTCATAATTAAAGTTAATGTTTCAAATACAGTAATAGTAGGCAACACACGTCTACTACAGCACTGTTTTTGCTAAAATGTTCCCGTCGTGCAGTTTTAGAGAAAGATTTGTCACACTTCACATGAAACGCTTGCATTAAAATTCGCCCTCACCCCACACTGTTGACAAAAGATGCAAGGCATACATTCTGTCCACAGGGGGCTACACCATTAACACACCTGATTCTCACTTTACAACACTACTGAGATATTTCTATCATTTTCTGTCCTACTACGTTTAGACTTGCCACTTTCACACGATTAAAATGTGTGTGTGTGTGTGTGTGTGTGTGTGCGTGACTGATTATTTGGAAGAAAACTCATTCAGAATTGGCAGAAGGTGTTCAGTGACACCATGTACCCAGCCCTGCGATTTCCCTACAGGCACACACATTCGTTCACACATGCACAATTAATTTTCTGGGCTGAAAAAAAGGGTTAGAAGTGCTAATGTAATATAAACACTTCAGTTTTTACTCACACACACAGACACACACATTTCCTGGGACAGTTGGCTTGCTATGAAAGCCACTCTCTTGGCATCATCTGTATCTGTTCATAACTACTTGACTGACTGTGTCCATGTTTTTTTCCGTGCATATGTGTTGTGCCTACTTGGAGTCCAGCTTTTTTCTTAGCATTGCTATAAATCTTTCAGTCTTTGCATGTTTTTTATGCCTGTGATTATAATCAACACATCTAAGCTAATGTGACCGCTGATCATTGTCATGTGACAAACATAGTGTGTAGTTAAGAAAGTAATAAAGTCAAGGCTAAACCTAACCCAGATGTCTCATCGCAAACACACCGATTTGTCTGCACAGTTGTAATCCAGTCACGTGACACATGTAACTTTGAAGTTGATAAAGCAACAGATGTTTCTTTAGTGTCTAAAACTGCCATTTTCAGGCGCCTGCATCCTTACATGGGAGAGCACAATCACAAAAAACTCACATGATACGTGGAAACCTGAGCTTCAAACAAAATTAAGACAGATCAAAACAGTACACAATCTGTGAAGGTTCTCAGTCATCCAGGTCAGGAAACCAAACAAGTCCAGCATGAAGTACTAAACAGCACGTTTTTGGTGTAAGCTTGAATACTAGGAAGTACTAGTAGTACATTCAAAATGACAAGGGTTTCCTTGTAAAGATTAACAGATTTTGGTAGAAAAGTCTTGTGTAATTTTGTTCATGTATAGGATTCAGATTTTAAGAAATATTGCACCTGACTGATCCATTTGTGAGACACAACATAGCTGTTCCTAACCTACACGTTGTCCTTTTGACCATAGAAAATAGATAGATACATAGATTTTTAACTATATAAGGCTATTTTGTAAATATTTGTGTTGCACTAATTAACCAGTGAATTAAACGAGCAAACAAACGAGTAAGTTGAACGAACTTAGTAAGAAGCTAAATGAGCTGCTCAGATTTATTAACTAGCTTCTCTCTACAACTGACGGCAGCTCAGCATGGTATTAAGTACCGCTAAAGGCTACAAATACAGTGTCACAGAACATTAGCCTCCATTTAAAAATAACTATACCCTGGAAGGCTATTGGTTTATTTACTATTAAATTCATTTAACATAACAACTCTCATTCACATACTGAGTATTTCCATTTCTAGCTATCTCCTACACATCTGACAATGCTTTTTTAGCTAGTTTATTGCAGTTGAAAAAACGAAAGCACTCTTTTACCATGTCCCTCTCTGACATGTTCATTGTCACTTTTTACTCTTCATATTATTGCATCATCTCTGTCTGGTGCCATCTGCAGTATGCATCTACCATAGTTTCCTGTACCTTGACGTTCTGTCTGCATCCCCTTTACCTCTAGTAATAAATGAGTTTACAGGACCAACTTGATGTGTAGCTGCAGTCATATCCCCAACTTGTTTGTATCTTCCAACAGCCCTTTATGCAGGAAATAAGACATAACAGCCGAGTTTGCTCAGGGTCTCTGCCCCCTCTGACTTGCCTTCAAGTTTTCATTTATGTTTCACAAGTTCCCTGTAAGTCAACTTTATTCATTCAGAGACAGAAGCAGATAAAAACAGGATTAATAAAAAAGAGCACCAGAACAGCTACATCACAAGCTGAGGGAAGGCTTTTAATTTTATTTCTTTTTATACTTTAATTGGATTGCTGCAGGCAATTTCCTGAAAAATCTGGCTTTTTACATTATTTATACTGAGAACACTAGATAAGCACACAATCTCTTTTAGAAATAAAATGACTTAAAAACATATATTATATATTAAATGGATATTTGCACTTTTGCAATACCTTTACACTGGGCTTATTATTGTGATACAAATGAGAAATATTCATGCACATAAATATTGACAAATTGAATCATGGAAAATGAATGATATTAGATTAGTGGTTAGTTTTCTGTAGCTTACTTGTAAAATACATTTATACTTCAATCATTTGCTAAATGTAAGCAGTCAAATAGATGTGAAGCTCAGTAAACTTATTTATTAATTTTTCAAGTCAGATCCAATTGGGATAGCCTCTGGCTACAAGTAATGTCATTTTATTTTCAATCTATGACGATTATATGGTTTGAGATCCAGTGTTTCTGTTGAACTTCACAGCAGATAAAATATACATATGAAGCAACACTTCACAACAAATGTCTTATACAGTTTAGATTTACAGCAGATGAAGGCTTTCTGTGAGATATTTTTTATTGTGAAAGTAATGCAAGAGAGATGACTTGAATAAAAGTTCTATATGATTATTTTGGGTTGTTATTATTAAAACATATTCTGCAGTGTGTTGGTTTCAGTATCAGGGTCAGTTCATGCAAATAAAAATAACACATTTACCTATTGCTTTAGAGTCTATGTGTTTGTGTGTGGGAGGTCTAACATTTACAGTGTTTTCATTGATGAATACTCCTGTCATGTAGAACTCTGTTTACCCACATTGCTATTGGCTTCATGGGTGCCATGGCAACACACTAAGTAGGATAAATGACATCACAGCTACCTGCCATTAAACAGCTGGAAAGAAGTGAGCGAGAGGGAGAGATTGAGACACTAAAGGAGATGAGCAAGAGAATGAGGGAATTTGGGTTCAGAAGACAGAAACTGAAACAGATGCTCGAGGAAAAAAACTGGAATGATGCTGTGCTGTGATGGAGATGGAGCGTAAGGATGACAGGTTAGAGAGTGGAGACAGAAAGGTAATCAAGGGAGGAAATGTATAATAAAGATGTTGAGTACAAGCGTGAAAGGGAAAAAGAACATGATAAATGTATATCTAGATGAAACCATAATGACCTCTCTGGGGAAATTAAAATGTATTGTATAATATTTTATATGTGACATTGGTGACACAGGTGGAAGCACCTGCCATCAACTCTCGCAGTGAAGTTATCTCTTTACATCTGCTATTAACGTGTGTATTGTGTTAAGATTATACCTAAATGAGATGTGGCCGCACTCACCTTCACCCCAAGGCGGGAATGTGTGCTATTGAAATACTTCTAATAGATTGTAAGAAGGATTTAATGTCACAGGGTTTCATATTCACATTACTTGGAGATTTCGCATAGAGATTTTAGGTGAGCTGAGGCGATGTCAAAATGTAAGGTAACAACGCTGAAGACTGTAACGCTGTCTGAAAAGTTGCTACTGCTTTCACTCACTGCTCATCTAAAAACTGGAATGCTAACACTGTTTTGTCTTTCTAGGTCTTGATTATAGTGACTTCTTTCACCAGTACAGTGTCATATTTTGTCACAGTGCATTGGACTTGGTTACAAATGCAGACACTCAGCATGCTGAGAAAGAAGCATTCCTCGTGATTGAGCTGTGAACTGTAGACTTAGCCGTCCATCTCCGGAGATACGATGGTTGAGCCATTGTAGATAAACTTATGTGATATCTGTGAAAACTTACTTCACAGATTCCATCTTCCAATCATAATCTTACATCAAAAGACACATATCTCCTCTCTTTTTGGTCTTTCATGTTTTCTGCTGCAGCCATGTGGAATAATTTGCAGACAGGAAATTAAAGACTTTATATTGCAGACTGAAGACTATTGTAAAATCTATGGGAAAGGTTTATTGCTCATTTTCTTCTTATTACAGATTTACCTGAAACTAAATTCTACCTCAATTGAACATTAAAGAGCAGAAGAAATAGAAGAGTTAATTGAAATGTCATGTTAAAATGTGATTTATCTATGTAAATCTATGTAAATGTGATCTATCTATGTATTCATACATGTGTGCTGTCTTAAAGATATAAAAATAGATCATGAGATACAATCAAAACCGGGAGCATCTAATCTAACAGTGCCATGTGGCTCCAGCTCAACAAGAGACAGTTAATGGATGCAGTTCTCGTGGAGAAGAAATGATTAAAATAAATATTTGAAATAAGAACTTCAAGACCTTTTTAGAGAGCTAAACAAGCAGAAGTATTTCCAATCATGTACGCATGCTATTTATATCTATAATGAACATGACAGTGTAGTTAAGATGATGAAACGTTCGAGATGGTTTAGGTACCTTCATTACGGGATTACTTGTCTTTTGTGGGTGTTTATCTGTCTAATGTCATTTCATATTTAGCAAATACTTTACTACAAACCACTGTACCTGTGATTACCCAAGAGGAATATTAATACAGGTGAATGTGTGTCGTGTCAGTCATGGTAAAATGCACAGACACAGGAAAATCAGCACTGCCACAGGTCAGTTTAAAACTGCTCCCAAAACAAATACCTTGCCCACCTTGGAAGTTGGTGGATAAGAATACATGTGCATGAAGTCATATGTGAAATGGTTTGCACTTATTTAGCTTAATGATATTCAAAGCTGCTTCCTATTCACACACACAAATGGCACAGCTGCTATGTTAAAATGTAATCGGGTTGAAATGGTGCTTTTGTGATTGCAGTTTAGCTGTACAGTAATGTCATATTCAGAATACTGGCTTGTCTTATGAGACTGAGCCAGCTCCATTACCCACCATTTCCTCCCTGCCTGCTCAGATGATTATTGGACATCAGTGCATCGCTTTGCAAAAGAATCTGTCACCTTGGCGGTCTCCTCACTGTGAACAGGTAATGGATACACAGGCAGGTGAATGCACTGCAGTCAGTTATATTGTTCTCACACACACACACACACACACACACACACACACACACACACCTCAGAGTCTGTTAACAAAGGAGATGCCGATCGATCGCTGGCAAGGCCAGGCATGAGAAAAGCACTATAGTCAGGAAATAATGCCACACACACCCTGCTTGGCTGCTCGCAGGGTGCTAAACGCTGATGGAGGCAGTGGTATGAAGGTGAATGCTTTGTGATTAGAAAGCCCTGATGACAGAGGAAATGTTCAGAGACATTCTGCTGGCAGTTACCAGCTCGCAGGACAAGCAGGTTCATTCATCAAAGACGCTTACCAGGGTCTCTGTCAGTATTCTCAGGGTCTGCAATAAAACTTGTTGTTACGAAGCCAAGTGGGAGGATGCCAGGCTGGCACGGAGTGGGTTTTTAAGTCTGCCAACACAGATACTGACACCGGATCAAAAACACTGACAAGACACTTTGTTGCGGCTGTGAACTGGAAAGAGGTGGCCAGCAGGTAGTAAAGTCTCAGTTGGGAGACTTTTAATGTGAGGGTTGCTCTTATTCATTTGATTTTATCTGTGGAATCGAAACGACAATAGGGTACAGCTCAGTGACTAACAAAAGAATGTCATGCAGAGAGCAACCATTTAGGTCCGACACAATAAAAAACTGGTTATTAAATCACCCGGCAACAAATTAAGTCATTTAGTTAGCATTAGTCTTCCATCATCGTTACATAAAAACATCCTTCTGTCATTTTTTGGGATGTAGTCTGATCCACCGTTTGTGTCTGACGCTTTGTGGATTACGTTTTCCCACTGTTGATATGATTTTCCTGACTTCGCTTGATATTAACTGTCACACCTGGTGGATTACAGACTCTAAATCAATTTTGTTGCTGTTCTTCTCTCGCTTTGTTTCTAAGAACAGCAGCTCACCACAGTTTCTATACGATGTTTGTCCTTAGAGCTACAGCCAAACTTGGTCTGCTTTTTATGAGGGTTATGCTGATTAATTCTAAATACTAATTTCTGTCTCCTAGTATATCATTGCATTGAAACAACTTATCTCTGGGCACTAGGCCACAGTGAAAAGAAAGCTCTCTTTTTCATGGAAAAAAAAGAATCAATACAGCCAGGTTTGGGGTGGGTGGCCATCTGCCTCAACCAGTTGGGACGAGTGGCAAGAGGAGAGAGAAAGAAGAGCAACAAGAAGGCAGGAAATTGAATTTTGCTAACAACAGATGGGTGGACATCTTGTGCTAGTCATGTAACAGCAGAAATTATGAGTTGGAACTAGGAGACGGTTTAATGCGTCCTCTCGTCCTCTGTGTAAATTGCACATGGGAGTTAATGTTGTATGTAGCTTTTAGATAGTCATACTCCACATTTTGGTTTCAGAAAAGCTGCGTTGTCTTATTCCACTGCCTGCACAACATTTGTTTGTAATGTACAACTGTGACCAACCCATATGTTAGTTAGTAACAGCGAGCGTTGTCGATGCCAAATTTGGGTTTTATGCAAATAAATGTTCAATACACAGTTCCAATGAAGTCATGCAGCACTTCCTATATGCAACCAGTCCTTACCTGCTACCCATCACATTTTATTGACTTTGACCCTGCAGGGCTGAAAATAACGACCTCTAGAGGGAGCGTTTCAGAACGGAGACACAACACGTGGTTGGCCACAGGAAGTGGAGGGTTTGAGAAAACACAGCTGCTTCTGAGTCACACGGGAGGGGTGAAGACATACATATTTTCCGATGCAGAGGCTTTTTAGGTAAAAGCATCTATTAAATAGTTTCTGTTGGCATCGGCAGGGAAGTCCGGGTTCGTCCATTTGAGGGCAGACGAGCAGATGTGACTTCTCATGTTTCATTCTTCCAGGGTAATGTTCACGTGCAGAGCAGATAACTTGCTGCTCCTTTTATAGGTACAAACATAAAGCTAGTTAATGATACTACAGAGGTTTCTACAGCTTTCTACACAAAAATAACTGCTGTAATAAAACCCAGGCTGTGCTGCAATGCAATCGTCTGCTTTATATTTACATTAGCAATTATTTTACTGTTTACAACTTGAAATATTTTAAACGGATGCACTTTCTCATTTCATAATCATTGCTTCATCATTAAAGAGACAATTATTTATGTGGTCCTGTTTTAACTAATTTACCCGTTAAAGCTAATCCACTCAAATGCATTGATCATTCCATACTTGTTATGAAGTTAGTTATTAATAATAATAATAATAATTGACATGGCTTCTACTAGGTTTAATTTTTGAAGCTTCCTATCATGCATTATGTGGTAAACAAAAAAACTGGAATAAATGTATCCACCCACCATGACTTGTAGTTTTCTACTAGAATACAGTGAACAAAACATCTTTTTATCCAAAGTTCAAAAGCTGAGTGTTACTCTCATGGGTCAAGTAAAAACTCAAGGTTAAAGATTTATATTAACTCATTAGACACACAGTGCTTTTTCTTTGAAGTCGGACCGCTGTACTTTTTTCTCTGTCTGAAGGACAACAAAGTGCTGGAAGCAAAACCGTGAAATCAGTTTGTTTAGTAATATGACAATAAACCCAGGGGTTAACACACAAATTTCTCTTTGTGGTCAGCCTGACTGTGTGCTTTGTGATGCTCCTCAGGAGATGAACTAAGCACACAAACACACACGCTGAGAATAGTAAACACTCATATCGGGGTTCACAGCGGGATCTGAATGGACTATACTAACCCAACTAAAACTATTAGTTTGTAATGGGGAAAGCCAATACAGATAGGCCGAGCCCTTTCATAGAGAAGCTCAGGATGGGGCATTGACACACACGGTGAATACTGTGACTGTCAGCATGCTAACTTTATTAGCAATGTGACTCCATGCTGGTTATGGAAATGGGATTGGCTGCAGGGTCGTAGGGAGACAGTTAGCAAGCTAGCACGAGCTTTGTAAAAGAAGTCAAAGTAGAAGTAGAATTTGGCATTTGTTGGTGTGTGTATATGTGTTTCTGTAATAGTATAATGTGTAATCAGAGCTCAAAACCGTAGTTCACTCTAACTGGTCTTAACAACTTCAAATGGCTTTGTGGGTTCAAACTTGGTCCTACATTTACTGTGTAGGTTAGGATCATAGGTATGGGTAGAGGATCAGTTGGCATGGCTAAGGAATGCACCATTTCAATGAGTGTCCTCACAGCTATAGGAAGACTTGTGTGTAAATAATCTAGGGATGTGTACCTGTTGGCATATTGCATTTTGTCATGATAATTGAAGCCAATCTCCTGTGTGTAATAGAGTTGACATATGGCATGCATCTTCCTCTCAGCGCCTGATAACACACGACACAAATGAGGATGGAATGTCAGTTCGCATCAGGAGCAAATGGAAAGTGAAAGTGTTTGAAGTTATGTCTGTGAATTAATTCAGAATAACAGAGCAATGTGAGTGATGTCTAACAGACAGCTAGTGTTGGGTGTGAGTATCTTCCATGCCAACTTAACATAAATTATTGTGTATGGAATGTATGAAAGTAGCAGCTTAAGACACGCTTAATGAATTAACCTGCCTTTTTGTCACACTTATACATAGCAAATCAAACTTCCTAGGGCTAGACCTCGGTAATCAATAACAGTGGATCGATTGATATGTAAATGTAAAACTGTAGAAAAACTCTCTTAAAGTGACAGACCTACAGAGACAATTACAACTGACAACTTCCTGCTGTTTTTACGCACGTGAATACACAGTGACACTTTTTGTCCATAGGAAATAGTGTATGTTAAAGGCTGCTACAAATCTGAATATAAGACAAGCAACAATGTTAGACTTTTGTTTTTTTAAACCATAGTCATGAAAACCCACTAATTAAATCACATGACACACTGCTGTGAAAAGGTTTTATTTAAGGGCTAGATTAAGAAACACATATTCCACACATAAACTTATTCAGACACACTAGAGACACTAGTCCAGCAGAAACAGGGGATGGAGAATGTTGCACAGTCCCAGGGTATTGTATTAAGTGATGTGCTGTGGCCTAATGAAGCCTGCAGACTCAGTGTTTCCTGGAAGCAATTAGTCTGAAAACATGAAGTGAGAATCCAAAAAAGCCTGGCAAATGGAAACCAAACCAATCACCTAATCACACAGACTCAAGTTTTGAAGTTGAACTGTATATTGTTTGCTGCATCCTACACATGTTCAATGGTTTTTAACAACATATTAACTTATTTCATACCAAAGATGTATTCTATTCAGTTTGATCCATTGGTATCAATTTGCCAGTATCAATTTTGCAACCTAACTGCTTAAGTCAGCGACTGGTTTCCAGCAAGCAGAATAACTATTTATTCTAAACACTGCAGGTTAAATATAGTATCACACTGTCAATGGTTCATACACCGGGAAGTTTAATCATGCATGGAATTCTTAACACCTATGTTCTTGATCAAGGTCCAGTGAGGACATAGGAACAATGAGATGGATGGTGAGGATGAGGATGTTAGTCTGATCAATCAGCCCTCTAACTGCAACAGGCATTTGCTGTATGTCAGCAGCTTCAGAAATGAACCAGTGACTATATGACACACAGGCAAAGTTGCACTTGTCACTTTTCACCTTTGGATATTCATCTCTAACTAACATCAACCAGTCCCTCTGGAAATAAGATCTATTCAAATTGTACTGTAGACTATAGATCTTCCTGATTAAAATTCTTGGAAATTCTTTGGCCATTCCAACACATTGTAGATTATACAGCGTTCATATTGTCCCTCAAGATAATTTGTTCTCAAGACTATTTCAGGTGAGATTTTGTATTACGACTAAATTCCACAGATGTTCCCTTCAACCTCAAATATGCTTTGTGTGCTTATTTACGAATACGTAAGGAGTCGGTTGGAGTGTTTCTCCCAGGTTAAATGATGGTCAAGCTGACATTAGCAAAAAGCATATAGAAAATACCAATATTTAACAACAAGAGATGAAATACTGAGTCACCCAATATAGAACTGGCCTAACGTTTAGTTTCTGATATTGATACCACCGTTCTTATAATGCAAGCCTTATATGCAGAGCATAAAGCAAACAATGACTAATTACTGAAGGTAATAAAATGTTCCTTAGTTTATTGTAATTATAATCTTAAAATGTTGCATATAACCCTAATTGACACTGACAAAGAGTGATGTCCCAATGCTTTTTTTATCACCATTACTTCATCTATCACCAGAGTAAAACCTTGGTATACCATTTTAGTTTATTTCATTTGACAGAGGCTGACAGACAGAGGGTCAGTGTCAGCAAACAAAGTGACAATGAAATGACAGCTGAGTTAGTTGTGAAAGATAACACGGAGTCCTTGGAGGGAGGTTCAAGGCTAAAGGTCAGACGTGAGCTATTTCTGGATAAGCAGCGTTTCCTGAACATGAAATTTCTGATGGATTATCTAAATCTAAAGTTTAATCACATCAATCTATTGTGCAGGGGGGAGTGAAACTGAAAATGAGCTTTTTTTGTTTATCCACAACACAATAGCAGAGACGGGTTGGCAGGCAGAGAGCAGAGAGGGACTTGACAGTGGAGCATGTTGTGGGAGAGTGTGGCAGTGATGTTTTCGTCTGTCTCCCGGTGACTCAACTCTAACCCCAGATGACTCCAGTACAAACCATGTTCCTTCAACAACCAGAGAAATCTGTTTATCTACCTCGAGGCATCCTCGCTTCTCACCGGGCTCAGGCACACACTCCAGATGTAATAAGTTGGGACTCAGCTCATGACCTTGCTTGTCAACTTTGCTTTCCTTCTCTGTCACTCTCAAATACAGGAAAAAAGCAGGAATACCTATATGATCGCCAGGGTACAGCTGAGCCAGGAGTCAGGTCAGGAGGAGAGGTGAGTAGCCCGATGACATAAGTGGCTGCTACTAACCATTTGCTTTATCTTTCTCCTACAGTTTCAGATAGTGTTAAATATGTAGCTTAGCATGATGCTAGTTCTCCTCATGCTCAATATAGAAAAAGAAGAACAAGGCTTTTTTGGAGAGAGGAGCCAGGTGAAGTCGACGCTGAGAGAGCTAAAGGTAAAACTGAGGCTGAGTAAAGATGTGAGGAGGAAGCTGAGGAACTAACTCCAGCAGCATGAAGCATGCTCCACCATAAAGGAGTGATTGAGCAGCAACAGATTTACAGCAGGACCAACAAACACACATCATTTCTCCTCCTCCTCCTTTTCAAGACACTTAGACTCCACTTCCTCATCACCCCGACACACAGACAGCTCACCACCACATTTCCACTGCCCCCCCACCCCTCGAGTAATGAATATAAGAGACTGTCACCAAACCAAACCACACCCGTCATTGGAGACGCCGTGGAAAATTGAATTCCACTATCACCATCACCACCTCCTGTTCCTCCAACATTTCCCCTCCCCCCAACCATCTGTCTGTTTCCAGCAGGTGGAGAGGCAGCTACAGAGGCTAGCTACAATAGGACAGGACTAGATGGAGTCCTGAAGATTCTGTTCCTTGTCCGCCTTTGATATCATGCAGTCTGTACTGCTGGAAGAGAAGCTACTGAAGATGCAGGAAGACTTTGGATAGAAATGTGGCGCCACTTGATGCTTCTGATTTTGTTAGAGAGTTCTGTGATGTTTGCAACTTTAACCTTATCTGCCCTTAATGACTTTTGTACTGGCGGAGACGGTTGATGTGTTTCACGCACATGTTCTTCTCCGCCCCCACAGAACTGATCACTGTCTCTATTTATCAGCCGTTCTGTGCACAGAATAGAATGAATCACTTTCTTCTTGTCCTTGAAAATGACCAGGCATACTAACAGTTTTACAGAGGCAGACAGGTTAAGGAGAGCCTAAGGACAGGTTTAAAAAAGGACAAACTCTTTTCTTAACTAAAGAAACACAGATGTGCACAGATGTGATGGATTTGTAATAATGATCTATTTTCATTCATAATTAACTATTTCAGAAGGAGTCATTTTAACAGCGGCATTCAATCTTTATTTCATGTTCTAATTGAAGTGTTAAAAAGAAAGACTGATTGAATGTAGTCACATATAATAAATAACCTGTCTACGTATTTATCTCCGGACAGATGACTGCATTGCTTTTGGGTTCTCAGCTACTACAAAAGACATTTGTGAAGTATAGGTTTCAGCCATTACTACATTTTAGTATGCTGACAACAGGCTGGGCTTGTCAGCACAGCGGAGAGCTCGTGAAGATCTCACCACATTCCTTCATTGTAATCTCTTGTATGACAAGCAGTGACGTGTGGAATCAGTGGAAACATTGCTGAACAGAATGCAAACATGGAGCGCAGTGGTAAACTGAGGATGCTAAAATACCCTTTTAATGCTATAGTTATTCTCTTTTATGCAAGTTATTATTGTACCTGTGCCGTCACAAGCAGGCGGTAAACTGTATTAAACTATGTGTGATAAATATTTGATACATACATTTTGTTCTTGTATTTAGTGGTGAAGAGAAATGTTAAATGTTAAACATTATTTGATAGTTGCTGAATTATTTGCATGCGGCTTTGCATAATTACACTAAGCAATTGTAAATTCTTCTCGGTCTTTTACAGATTTAGTTTTTTACCTTTACTTGCTTGCAGCACATCAGCCAGACAGCAGCAAGTTTCCTTTTGTGCTTTTCCTGTTGCCCAATTTACTTACCTAAATTAATCTTAATTAGCAGCTCGTGTTTCTACTGTCCAAAGCCTTGATAGGAGGCTAAAACTCTGAAGCATCTGCTCTTTGCTAATATAAAACATTTAAAAAAGCAAGAGAATGAAAAATGCAACGTGACACACACTTCTTGTCATAATCTTTTTCAACAGCACTTGACTGAGTCATAGATTTGCAGAAATCTAAATTCAAAATTCTGAAGGTGGCTGCAGAGGTAAAACACCCCTGTGGAGCGAAGAGGCTTCATAATGGTTTTCAATGTGGGTAGTTTTCAGTGGGAGTGCTGGAGGTTTGGCTTATGTATAAAAAGTGGTATTTCGTATGATTTTCAGCAGGGGGCATGATAGGCAGGTCAATCACCTTCAGCAGGCACACTGCAAATTATTTTATTTATAAATGACATTTCCATTCCAACTTTAAATCCTTTTTAGAGTTTGCAAAAACTCAAACGAGTCAAACAAACCATGCCAGGGAAAGAGGTGGCCATACACACATCTCTATTTGTTCCTTAAATGAAATAAATATGGGAGCATAGAGGGAGAAAGAAAAAAAGAAAAGGTGCAAGATGAGAAAAGGTTAGAGGGACAAACAAATATAAGAGCGAGAGAGAAAATTGGAAAATGTAACGGTGGAAGAAGAAGAAACAAGAGGTAAATTCAAAGTGGACAGCGAAGAGAAAAAGAAAAACAGATCAAAGACAGAATAGAGGAAGATGAATGGGGCCTTTTAGTGCTCTCAGTTGTTTTTCGCTTCTTTGACAAACAGTGACGAATGATGGATGAAATGAAAAGAGAGACAGGTGAAGGGGAGAGACTGGAGTCCCTGCAGGTGCCAAATAAAGAAGTAGTGTCTTTATTACACTCCAGTCTCACACAGACACCTTATGGAGTCATTTAGTTCATGCTTACAGGTGATGTGTGTCTGTGTGTCAGTTTGTAACTGTGTGTAATGCTCGTGTGGATATAAACTGTCACATTACATTTAAAGATACTAATGAAAACACCACCCAAATTATGTGAAAAACTGTTCCTCTTCATATATTTTGTAGTTGTACATGTAACAAAAGTGTGTTGGATTTCCGTAGGTTTTTGTGTGTACGCTCGCTCCCTGTCCATCCATGGGGCATATTCCATGGGTGTTAATTATTCTGCTAATGCTTAAAGTGCAGCTCCCTTTGAAGATACTCTCATCATCAAAATAAGACTTTAATCAACGGTGTGTCCCCACTCATTTACAACTCTCCGAGTGGCTAATTAACCAAAATTTGAAGTAAGTGAGACAGCAGGGACGTGTGCGTGCATGGGTGGCCACAGAGGAATACATGGCGTGGTAACAATACACAATAAGAAGTGGACAAATTAAGGAGATGCACACGCATTAAATGCTCCCAACCTCGCAAACTTAAAGGCATTCAGATGTGCTTGTTTTGGACGTGTACTAAAATTGATAAACCATCTCAGTGGAAAACATGAGAGCAGAACAAAAAATGGATTAATACACAAATAGCAGGTGTTTTAGAATGTGCAATGATCAGGGTGTACTCGTGATGGCTGTGTGCCGTGCTGGGGCATATATTTCTTCTGTCAGATTGGTAAAGTACAAAGGTGTTTTTTAGTGGAATAAGATGCTGCATCTAATTATCAGATCCTAAAAAAGGTGTTAAATTCAAATTTCTTTTATTTAATGCAACACTATCCATTTCAGTATGTTTTGGCCATTTAATGCCATTGAACTATTCTGGGCAGGCTTGACACTGTCCTTGAGCTCACAGACCCTCCCCGGCGGGTCACAACACGTAATTAACATGAACACGTATTGAAAACCTATAAAATTAACTAATTCTGTCAATGTTAATACAGGTAGGGGGGGTTATCTCAGATACTGTGAGACAGGTCATGGACATGTGTGACTGCAGGCGACACAGAACATGGGACTATGAAATGACTTATGCTCCGGTCTGAACAGCCACTCTTATTAGTTATTGATGTGATCCAGTGATGCCGATGGAAAGTAAAGTTCATTTCCACCGGGGTTCAAGTATGAAATACATTCGCCAGCCACTGTTAAAAGTACAGCTTTCTAGTACCAACTGGACCACACTTCTCCACTGCCTTCATTCTACTTGTTTGTGGATGATATGTAATATATATATATGCAATAACATGTACTGGACATAAATATGTTTCACCATTTTAATTATAGCTCTTATCCCATACTTGTATGACCAAACCACTCTCTCTGGTGCTATATCAAACCAAGTATTAAGTTAGAATGAGATTTGTAATGGATTGCAGTGGCCCCCAGAAGAATACTTGTATGTTTTAATGAGACTAGTTTCCAGGATTAAGCTAAATGTCCTATCACTGGGATAAGGGGATATAAAATGTTGAATTAGATTTTGACAAATAATGTAGTCACTTTCCTTAACCCTCCATAACCTCCTGCTGCTGTTGTCAGAACATTCTTTACAGTACCGACTGGTTGTAGTGATTTATTATTGGCGTTCAGCATCATCAATCGCACTGGCCTACCTTGAGTTCAATCTCCTCTGGTGAAACAGGAGACAAAAATGACAGCCAAAACAAACGATGATATCTCACTTATTTCTATAAAGTACGTAAATAACTTAATGATCAACAGGTATTAATAAGTGCTGGAACTTCAAAACCTCTACTTCTATACAAGTTCTTGTAAAGAATAAATCACAGATGCAGGCACAAAGTCTCATGTCAATGTAATGTCACCAGCAACAGGCCTAGTGGGAATTATAATGAGGCCATGTTGTCTTTTCTATAGGAACCATAGCTGACAGGATTCAAGTGGCTCATGGGATACTCTAATTAAGAAATGCTTCAAATCGAGGCCTTGTGCCTTCCTTTTGACAGTTGTTGTCTTTGGTTTCATGAATCAAAGCTTGGTGCCCTCAACCGATGCAGGATTCCACTATTTGTACTGCTGTAGCCCTAGAGCACAAGCGTAGGACACTTGCAAAGTAATAGATTAAAATCATCTCTTCCTATTTAAATTACATATTATTATTACTTCACACAACCAATTCATCTGAGCCATAAACACTTTGCTTCCAGCTATGAAGTCTGAGGTTTCTACTGACAGTTGCCTGTAGCATGAAACCTCTGCAGCCTTATTGTGGCAGAGAAACAGTGAAACACAATGACTGAAAAGAAATGTGTAAACAGCAAGCTCCTGCACAGCACTGGTGCTAATGCTAGCAGCTAGCCTCATCAAGCCACACTTTTTGTCATTGTTACATTTGTGCATATGGACACTGAAATAAACCAGGTGTTAAATGTTAAAGTCTGATGTTATGTCAGTAGGATTGATATATGGGAATAGTTTTCAGTAGATTAATTAATAACAGAGCAAGTAATATTTTTAAAATAATGTGACAGCATCATTAAGTTGTTTTTTTTTATACGCCAAATTAGGTTTTGATGTTTGACCGCCTGTTGCCATGTTAGTATTGCACATGGCTGTGTGGTTTCCAATAGAAAACAACAGTTTAAAAACACATCCTCAGAAGCGGAAGCAGGGTAAGAACTCTTAAAATTAAAAGTTTCGAAACGTTGTACTGCACATGCTGAACAGCAGATATAAAACACAAAACAGACCCACCACACCGCTCTCCGCCTCTCTGTGCTACTCAGCCTACATAATTAATTGACCACAGTTCAAGTGTTATATTTAAACACTGGATTTCCCTGTGTAGCTCAGCCAGATTCCAAACGCACTCGTGTTGTGTGATTCATGGATGTGAAACCTTTTTACTTCCAATGCTAATAATGCATGAGCTTAATTTTGATGTAAAGTGTTCTTGATCAAGGAATAAGTCAAGAACTACAACAGTTTACCATATTATTTCATATTCATGGTGTACATGCTCAGATAGGTTATTCAAGGTTTAATCTCATGCAAATACTGTATTTTAATCAACATGCTAAAGGAAGAGATTCAATGAATAGTAATGCATTTGTTGCTTTTTTAACTGATTCTGTAAAACTGACATAAAAAGTAATGTTCGGCATTTGTTAAAGAATCAAATAAAAATGACTGTGTTTAAAGTAAAGTATGTCACGATGACCTGAAAGTAAGTATGAAAGTAAGGCTACTTGTGGGTAATATGTAGAGTCATCGAGATCATTTTAAACATGAAGACGAAGTCACACTGCACTGGAAAATGTTAAATATTGTACACATGCAGTGTATCCCAGCATGCCTATGGGCAATATCCAGGAAAGAATTTTACTTTCAGTTTCAGTGGTAATTTTAGTGTCTTTCTTCTACTGTCGATACCAGATTAAATAACTTGACATGATGGATGACACGTTGACACCGTACAGAGGTTACTGAGACACTGACCCAATAACAACTGACTGAACACTGGGATGATACAGAGCTAAAAAGGAATTTATGTGCAATGCTGTGTTCATCTAATGCTTTCTTCCAGGTCTTGGTGTTTAAGTTGGTTTGAGATCTTTGTCCAGCTTTTCTTTTATTCAGTTTCTTTATACCCCTACCTCATCGTCCTGACCTGCATTTTGGTTATCTTAAAAAAAGGTTTTATCCAAAGCAACTGGACTTGTTTCTTTGGTTTGGTTTGGTTCTTGTTCCTTGACGATGTTTCTCCTTCCATTCCAGAGGGTTTTCTCCAGCCTGACTGACTGGTGTGAGCAGCAGCTTAATAAACCCTGTGGAAGCCTCCGGCTGGTGATTGGTGGTCACCTGTGCGTTGTCCTCCCCTCTGGCTTTCACGTGTGTTACCACCTGGGCCAGAGTGTGAACAACTGTGAAACTTCCTGGGTACCAAACAAGTCCAGTTGCTATTAGACTAACATTTGTTTCAGATAACTATGACTGAGAACCATCAAAGATATAGTGGTTCTTCATTTTGTAAATGATTACCACCACCAGGTAGTTTCTGAATGATGTATATCATAACATTTACTCTTCCATTGTCCTGTTTACAAATGTAAATCCCCAACTTCCTTTGACAATATTACTGCAGCATTTTCCAGATATGCAACTGTAATCACTCCAGCTTATGAGAGGGGTTTTAATATCAAGTAATTACTGTCTGTCTGCTGGGACCCAAAGACAGCTTCATACTGAAGCTACAGCACTTCAAAACCTGTTTACTGGTCAGGCATGATAGAATGTATAATTATAGGATGATTTGCCCCATGGAGAGAAAATGTCTCACCAAGCCAAATCAGTGATAACGGATTATGAGCTTCATGATGAAACAGTGCTTAAACTGCACTGATTTGGACATCAAAATGTGTTTTCTTATCACGGGGATTAAGAAATAGCATTTTCATCAAGCATTCTGTGGCTCTAGTGGGAACTGTAGAAAGTATGAGAAACGTATCCAAGTGATGCTGCGAGAGATGTGAAAAACTTCCTCGAGGAGTGTTTTTATATTTACTTGGACACTTAAAGAATGGCGGTCCGGCTGGGTAGGCAATATGAAGAGGACAAGGGTAAGAACATATAACAGGCCTGTGGTCTTATCCTCTTCAGGACAGGTTTTGTTAGACACTACCCACGGTAAATAAGAATTGACAAAACATTTGCACAGTCTCAGAAATCCATTTGTTTGTGTTCAAGCCAGAGTCGTGTGAACATCAGTTCTTCTGCAAGACAGTGACAGTGTTGTGTAATGCTGCTGTTTTCAATGTGTTGCCATGAAATGCACTTCAATTTATTTGGAGATAAATTTGCTGTCTTTGTCCACTGACATAAAGACCTAGAGAGCTGAAATACAATGTGACACTGCAGTGTGTGTGTGTGTGTGTGTGTGTGTGTGTGTGTGTGTTTGGGTTCGGCAGAATGCCAAGGACAATGAATCTGGATGTTGGCATGGATTTGTGTGTGTGTGCATTGATAGTATTATATATGCTGTAAATACTAATTTGATATGTTTTTTGTGATTTTCTTTGAAGGAAACATGAACGAGTTTGCCGACAGAATGACTGGATTTGAAAACGGATTTCCACGCGTCTGTTCGCCTGATATTGTTTCTGAGTACTGAAGAGGTTCTGGAAGGGTATTAGTGCGTACAGTATGTACACGAAAGATACTGTCGTACGAGATGTTGACACGCTGAGCGTGCAGCTTCGTTGTTTGGGGCTGGGAGAAAGACGATAGAGAGAAGTGACTCAGAGAGAAATTATTCTTCACAGCAGAGAGGAAGAAACAAAGAGATAGGATTAATACAAAGGACGGGGGAGAAAAGAAAGTAAGCTGGAAGGATATTAGGTTATTAATACTGGTGTTTGTTGTTAGATGAAGATATTTATCTTACTGAAACCAAATGTAATTGGTACTTCCCCTCCCCTCTGCTCATCTCTGTTATCAGCGTTGTGATGCAGTTAATTCTACTGCAGGGCCAGCTCGCAGATATGAGATAAACTCGTGAGCAACCACCCAGGGAAATATACCGTGACCCTCAAAGACAGACAGGGATAGACAAGCGGAGATGGAACAATCAGAAGTGCAAAAGTGACAGGGAAACACGAAGCTAATGAGAGATGGAATGAAAGGAAGGAGAGAGGAGAAGGAGGCGAGTGGGCACAGAAGGGGATTTCAAAATCAGATTAATGATTTTAAATTTCATCCACGAGTAACAGACTGTTGTAAACACGACGAGCTAAAGTGGTTTCTGTAAGTATAATGTAAAAATATATTACCAGACACAAACATAGATTAAAAGGGAATTTTGATTTCTTATCAACGTTTCGGAATAATTACTGTATAAATGACTTTCGATTGACTATAGATATGTTCCTCTGTCGTCCTAATGTTAGAATATCTCTGCTTCTAGCAGATGATCCTGCTTATGAATATTTTACATGTAGAAGATTTATGTCACAGACACTGTAATGGTCTGACTCACTGATGCATCTCTAATAGTTTTAGGAGAACAACGGAACGATATGGCAGAGAAATCCGCAGACTGTACGGTTCAACTCTGACCTAAACATTGTGTTATGCAGTAAAACTGAACATATCAGATTAAATCCATCTAACATAGCAACATTCCTTGGTTCTGGTTTGGTCCCAACTAACAGTCGATTTGGTTCACTGGAAACTGTGCTAATGGAAATCAATGAGAATGAAGCAAATAAAGTGACCACCTTCACATTACATGTTGTTTGTTTGATTAAACGCCACTAAACATGTTTGAGAAATACAGAAAACTCTGCACTAAATCTATTTAAAATAGATTTTTAGACTGATGGGGCTGCTTAATTTCACAGATCAACAGTAGCAGCAGCGCGTTGGCAGGTATTCATTCTAATATTACAGTTCAGAAACTACCCAGGTTACTGAGACTCTTGTGAAGACATTGTTCTCGTACATAACAAGCACATGTGAAATAGACATTCCCAGAAAAGAGATTAACATTCAAAGAGCAGAACCCCGCGTCACATGAATAAACAATGGGTCTTAAAATGCCACAGGTCTACTATCTTCTCAGCGAAAGAGGATGGGTCAACATTTACCTGCAGTGGATATTTGCTTTAGTGATGGAAGCTTCTGTTTTACAGCGGCGTGAACATGGATTTCCTGGTTGGTTTATTTCACTGTAAGTATGGGTCAGCTGTGTTAGCATAAAATTCCTCTATCAAATATTACAGGCATATAATCATTTTGTATCTGAACCACGGAACCTTCTCGAGATAAAGCTTTACGTGTTGACAACGCGCGTATTTGGTGTCAGACACACATCATAAATGATGTTTTTTCTGGTAATGCTGAAAGGTCATAAATGAAAATCATTACTATCAATTTTCTTAGCAACATTAAGTAGTAATGCATTTTAAACTTTAAATATTCCCACAGTGTACAGAATCAGTAATGACTCTGCATGTAACATTTAAACCCACACTTCGGTTACACCCTAATCAGTATTCCCGAACTTGAGCAATAATTCCCTAAAGCTCGACATCAGAGAACCAAGGCTCTAATCTGTGATGTTTGTCTGAACTTTCACTTCGCTCTGAGCTCAATATTAAAGAAGTGCTACCACTTCTGAATGAGAACATGCTCAACAGTCCCTAGGAGAGACATTGTGAGCTTCCCCTTGCGGCACATTCATGAACATAGAACCCAAATGCAAAAGACAGGCCTAATGAGAAAATAGGTAAAATAGATTCAGCTGAATAATTCATTCATTAGTCCCGATGATAGAACTCTGGGAATGTTGCTTCTGCACGTTCCGTTGTCAATGTAGAAGTTTCACGATCTGTATATTTAGACGTGCCTCTCTCATCAACACAAATAAACACGGTATAACAGTAACAGTTCAAAATCTACAATATTTTATGCACAGTTGTGTTGCCCATTTACATTTAAATCAAACAGCTGTTATCAGTTGTTTTCATCCCTGTAAACGTGGTTTAAAAAGGACACACTGCACCTAGAGACCAGAAGGTGTGCTGCAGGTGGACAGGTCTTCCAACTGGAAAGTGGATTGAACGCCCACTATGAGTATGGCGTTGACCTCCTTCCATCCATTTCACGGTCCTTCTTTGTTGTTGTCACTATCACTGCAAAGATGAGAAGCCAGTTCTGAATCGGCGCTACTGCGCCATAAAAATGACATGAAACATTAGAAGCAAAATTGCTGTTGGGGAAATTGTTTGTTTGTTTGTTTTATGGAGGAGGCTAATGTTGTGATGTGTGTGACCCCTGCTATCCAACTCACATGAATTATTAGATTAACACGTGCATGCTTCTGCCTGCTTATCTGTACTTTTCCTGTGTGTTTTCTCTCCCACTGGTGCCTTTGTCGGCATGTGTGCGTTGGAGCCTGCCGATGAACGCCTCCCCTCCCTGTTTGTGTAAATCTGTGTATGCTAGAAGGGTAGGCTAACCTTTTCAGAGCTACATTGTCTCAGTGGGTTTTTAATTGTCCCTCGTCTTTATAAAGCACTTGACCTTCTCTGCTCTATCTTAATGATTTGCTGCTACTGCAATGGCCTGCTCATTTAGGAACATTGGCGAGGAGGGCAGACGAGGAGTGGAGGAGGAGAGACAGAGAGCACAATGCTGATTTGCCGCTGCTGGTAATTTAGTCACAGTGGGAACGAGACATCAAACCTGTGGCAACATGATCAAACACTTTTACTAAACTGTTCACAAGCAGGAATTTGATCATGTATCTTGTTGTTTTCTCAGCCTAAGCTTTGGGGGAACTCTGTACACTTACCCACATTAATTCAAGCAGCTTGTTTCACATGGTTGTGCTTGACTTTGACCTGTTGAAAACGGTAGCCCCCTGTACGGGGGGGATTGAAACAGGTCTCCTCTGCATTTTAAAAACATTGTAACTTTTTCACTATTTGCCTGATCGAAAAAACTTTCTGAAAAGGAAAGTGAGTTGCTAAAGTTCATACTTCTTATTAAACCTTCAAATTGAGTACACATGTATATTTTACACGTCTTATTCAGTAATACACTGTAAAACCTGGCAGGTTAGTTCAACTCAAACCATTTGATGAAACCGATTGCCTTGAACCACTTAAGTTTAATAACTCAAACAGTTCCACTACAAAAAAATAATTACATTCAAGGTAAACTAACTAACCCTATAAAATAATTTGGGCTCATATAAAGCATTTCTCCAAACATATTAAGAATGAGTGACTAAAATGTTTATGGATAAAGTAAGACTAACTTGTATGTATTAATTTACTCAAATACCACTTGAGTTCAAATTACTCACTTATTTAACTAAAACAAATTACTACAATATAGTTATGACAACTTTTTACCTACTCAAATGATTTGAGGAAACCGATTGCCTTGAATCATTTA